>JAHZNP010001066.1:0-27516 GCA_020615345.1 Triops cancriformis
GCGATACATTCTTGAAATAATGTCCAGTATAAAACAGTAGGTAAAATAATAATGCCAAGAGAAATGAACTGTTTTAGTAAATGAGAAGTCGCCATCTAACTCCCAAAATTCTTCGAGCTATTATGAAGTCGATCCACTCACCAACACAGTTCACAAAAAACTGCTCAGGCTCAAGTACAAAATTAATGGTCTCTCGCGATAAGGAAAGCTCCCGCGCAATCGTTCTGGGGGCACTAACATTTATATTCGCACAGTCGCACAACAAGAGCTGCAGATCACACTTTTATTCGAACTGCACTCGCTCTTGCGCACGTTACTCGCACATGTTCGCGAGCGGCTCACTGATTTGCTCAAAATTCTAAAAAGTGAGCGTCTTTTGCTCGGTTTGAAACGCGATACTTTAAAACAGAAGTAAAAAATGTAACAATATAATTGAAGCTTTTCACAAACCTTTATTTTTCCAGTATGCTGGTTTCAGATAAATATCAAAAGAAATTCGTGAAGAAATCACCGTGGTAGCGTAGAAAATGACTAAACCTATCATATTATATACTTTCAGTGGTATGAACACTTTTATTTAGCAGATATAACGTTTAGAATTTGACTGCTAGATGGAACGAACTGCGAGCGATTTCGCTTGCTGCATTCCTCACGTGAAAAAATAAATCGAGGAAACGCGAATTCACTCGGGAAATTTCGCATGCGCTCGTTGCAGTTCATGAGCACATATTCAGAAATTTTCTACTACGTTTCTAGCGCACATGTATTATGTGAAACAGTCGACTTTCGAAACAACGGTCGAAATGGAGAGTGCGTTTTTTAGACGCCTTAGAATATCACTTATTCTCAAAAATAAGCAATAATCTTCAGCCGCAATTACGAAATCCAATTTAAATCGCTATTTTTGTAATATTAGTTGCAATACATTATCTTCATTATTTATTTTTTATTTATTTCAACAGACGTTCTGATCCATTCTTGAAATAAAATTATTGCTGGATATCAGAATACTTTTAAACAGCAGAAATATTAACATATAAGATAAGTTCATTTTGCTTTTTGAATGCTCGGTTTCTTGCAGACATTAGAAAGTTGTTGCAAGTTTGGTTCCTGTACCAAATGTTTCTTTTTGGCTCATTAATGTACAGTACACTACTTCGGCAAATAATCTATAACGGATATCATTTTCGACTAGAACGAAAAGGGACTAAAAACTCTTTTGCTGATATTTGCACAATAGCCTTCTTTTGTACCTTTTCCGCTCCAGTTTACAGAGTGCAGTTCTAGTTTGTTAAATTTATGTACTAACGCGTGTCAACAAACGAACTTATTCGCTCGTTAGGGTAATTCAGATCTCATTAGGCGAGACTGCAATGCAGATGTTTCCAATTGGTCCAGCAACTTTCTTAATCAAAAACAAATTATTATTGTACTTGTGCTAAGTATGCTTTCTCTTCACAAAATGCTTTTAATTCCGAGCATGGATTATTGAAGAGCCTGTCCAAGATTTTGTATTCGTGAAAAAAGACTAATAAATACTAAACATTTGAATGATCCTTTATAACCTTATGACGGAAGAAAAGGTTTATTGGTTTTAGTACTTTTAAGCATGCTGTCAAGTTCGCAATAAAAATTACTAACGGGAGTGCTGTGACGAGCCAATTTACCCCTTCAGGCGACAGATTTGTTCAACTTTCCACTCGCATCTTCACATGAAAAATTCCTTTGAATCTTGGACGACTCAAGGTCATTGGCGGTCGTTAATAATGGGAGTGTTTGAAGTCGTAAAAGCGGTTTGAAATTCTGTAAATAATGAATCCGTGTTATTAACGCCGGCGTTCTTCCAAACGGTACCCGCAGTTAAGTAACATACGTCCAATAATTTCGGTTTCATATTTTTACCGGAAGTACGTCATATATCTAAATTGCAACCACTTGTTCCTTCTGAAAAGAAAAACAGCAAACAATTTACTGTCGACGCTGTAAAGTTAAAATTGTCGATGTAAAATAAAATCTAAGTAAAATTATGTCCGATAAAACATGCGACTGTATATCTCAAGGAAAATACAAGAAATACGCATGCAGAAACACAAGATAAATTTTCATGTGGCACAACTATTAGCTAAGGCTAACCTTAGTTAATAGTTGAGGGGCTTTAGGTAGGAACCCGATTTTACAGCAAATCATTCTTGTACGAGTTCTAGAATCAGTTAAGACGAACTCAGTACCAACATTACACCAAGTAGGCCTACCCTCTTAAAAACGAACTATTCCGAACTGAACTCAAGTTGTGTGGTAGAGCACAGATCATTTAAGGTATTGTATATCGGGCCGCAAGATATTCATCCATAACTTAATAATTACAACATAAAATAAGAATCAATATACAAGAGAGCACAACACATGTTTTAAGCACATATTGCACAATCCAATTTTTAACAAATCTTCTTTGACACAGAATTTTATACCTTATTATTTTTGCGATTGCGGATTGGATTCTAGAACAAATTTAAAGTAGTTCCACAATAATTTACGGGGAAAGAGTCTAGTACAATGAAAGCCGTCCGAGGACGGATCAAGTACATTGTACGGGGCACTACTGTCTCAGTGTAAGTAGGATAACTCTTTTCCTCTAATTATATTACAGCTCAGATGGAGCAATTACAGTGATCGCGAAGATAATGGCAAAGCAAACAAGTGGCTCATCATTTTATTGTTCCAGATGAGCGTGTTCTGCAACGATAATAAAAGTGACGACTAGATTGCAATACGCAATAGTTCCAATTGTCTGTGCGATATTATTCTACGCGTTACCCTATAAAATAAAGCACATTCTCGCTCCTTCTCCACTCGTTGGAAAGGATCAAGTACGTCGTATGGTACTACTGTAATAGTGTAATTACTTTTTCCCTCTATTTATAATACAGATCAGATGGAGCAATTACAGTGCTCAGGAAGACAATGGCAAAGCAAACAAGTGGCCCAACATGTTATTGTTCCAGACGTGGCGATTCCCAAAATAATAATAATAGTGACAACTAGATTGTAATACGCCGTAGTTAAAGGATTCTACGCGTTAATCTATAATATAAAGCACTTTCTCGCACCTTCTCCAGTCGTTGGAAAGTTTCGTTGACGACGGAAGATCATTCGGGACGTTTCGACCACTTTCTTTCCGGAACTTGTGCGCTTTGTTAGAACAGACATCAAACTTCCGTAGGTATTTTTTTATTTTAGTTTCTTTAATTTTTAGAATTTGAATAAAAATCAGTCTTGTTCTACTAAAACGTAAAAGAACCATACACAAAAGAATAGTTTGTTTTTACCCTCAGCATCTTGGAATTGGTCACGTAGACCATCTACATAAAGTTTTAAAGAACAGTAAACACCTTATCTTAAAAACTACCTGAGCTAAAATGACAAACTTATGTGTTCCCGATGGGGGAACACTTGAATGCATTGGCGTTGTCCCCGTGTTTTCTACAATTAGGTGTATTTTCCTAAAAAAGAAGCATTAGTCCATAATTCGAGTTATCTGTGTCATATTATAAATTATATACGCGCTTTCACGCAGACCTTCAAGTTTGGTAGCCAAAGGAAGAAACATGGGGAAACCATTGGTCTTCTTCAGCCTCTTGGTGCTAGCCGTGGGTTTGGCTACTCTAAGCTACGGTCAACCGGTAAACTTTCTAGCGTTGGCTTCTGATTTGCTTATTTAATTCCTAAATGTATTCATTCGGCTTCTAATAATGCTTTTAGAATAGTGAAGAGTTAGACGCAGACTGGCCTAGACTAGGTTCGACAGCAATATCCGGTAACATTAGCAACATTTAAAATATTGAGAAGTTCCCTACTTTTCTAATTTTAAAATTACTTTCCAACCCGCTCAGCTGCTAACCGCTTTTACGAGAGGTTTTTTCGTAACTGGTTCTGTTCTTCGGGATCCCGCACTACTACCAGCACTACCAATACACCTACTAGTACAATGTCAAGTACATTACCATGATGGTCATTGTTACTTTCCTGGTGGTAAAGAATTCTTTCAATATTGATTTGGCGATCTGGCGAGTTTTGTTTGAAATGCATGGAACTGACAAAAAAAAGGATTAAAAAAAGTTATTTTTTCTTACGTCCAAATAAACCATCCCGTGCCATATAATCTTTGCAAGTCTTGATGCAGCTATGACAGTCAGGAAATGTCCCTAAACATCCCCATCTTAAATCCGCACAAAGTTGTGATGTCGCCCTCGTGGTAGGTGAAGTCGTGCGAGTAGTAAGACTGGTAGTTATTTTGGTACTCGACAAAGTTTTCGCAGTGCTGGGCGAAGTTTTCCGAGTACTGGATGAAGTTATCGAAGTACTGGGCGAGGTTTTTCCAGTGCTCGACTCAGGATTCGTCGCAGTAGTACTTGAGTCAGTCATTGTTGTACTTGCCCCAGGCGTCGGCTCAGTACTTATTTCGTTAATAACCGAATTCATATCAGTGCTTACCTTCTCCCAGACGGAATACCCGGGATGATCAATTAGTTGCACCGCATCTTTATTTCTGCGAAGGTTATCGGACAGCAATTCGCAGACATAGAAATACGCAGACGCAGACTAGATTAGCATTTATATTCACACAGCCGCACAACCATACTTGCAGATCACTCCTTTTTCCAAACTGCACTTGCTCTTGCGCACGCCCATCGTATATTTTCAAGAGCGGTTCGCTCTCAGTGTCCAACGCCATCTTCACGGTGCACTATAGCCTTATACTAGTACGTGCGACGACTGAGATGACTGAGTTTTGTTACACGTATCACAAGCATTCACCACTATTTATCACATGTCTAGCTGTTTTAAATAAGAAATGTAACTTGTAAATTATGAAGTACCCTTTTCCACTCGTTTAAACCATTGAACCATAAGCATAGCATGGCATAACATAGTAGACGGTAACGTTGGTGTGCTTATACTTTTGTTAACTGCTTGAATAATTGTGAAATTATTGAGAAAATATTACCACCATCTTGAGGAACGGAGCACGCAAGCACTTCCTAACTGTTTACGCAAAACAAATCCGTTTGCTTCAATGCGCGTCTCAATGAACGCTTGGTTGCCTTGAAGCCAGGTGGCGGGTGTGTCGAAGCGGGAGTTTTCGACGGCGAAATTTATTCTAAAACTCTCTACTTTGAACCTTAACCAAACTTGTGAGGTATATTAATTGTAACTAGTCCCAAAAATCAGCAACTTCCTTTACTGAAAACCGCAACGGTTGGATTGCGTCGACTGGCATTAGTGCGAACAACTATCCCATGAAAGTACGCATTTCAGCAACAATGAATTCTACAATTGTTAAAGTGAACCTAAGCTGTTTCTGTTTTCTCATTTTAGCTACTCTTTCACGATAACAACGAGTACGCAAAAGGTGGGAAGAAAAAGGACGACAAACTACTAAATGAAGATTTACCGTTTCTGTTTGGCGTTGTGAATGGAGAACACGCCCATCGATTTTTTCAGCGTGGACGCGGAAGGAGCTGAACTGTCCGTATTTCGAAGGATTCCTTGGGACAAAGTCAATACCAAAGTAAGATCTACACAGAAAATGCCCAACAAAGTTTTAAAACAAAGTCAATATGTTAGAACTTCACTGAACCTCTTAATTTGATTTAAATTTAACTTGCAGTTTTGTTAGACTTGAACCGTGAAATGTAAGCAGGGCAAGGAACCACAAAGAAAAATGAAAACGTGCATGGATCGGCAATACTATAGCACAGCCTGGGTTATAGACGATCCAGTGCAAGACTTTCTATGAATTAAAAAAGTCTAATAAAGAATATAATACCTTATAAACATCTTTTGTAAGTTTTCCTGGCTAAGGTACCAAAGTAATGGCATTTGCATTTGTGAGGGACGCGATGGACAATGTGAGAATTCTTTCAGAAAACTAACTCAAAATGTAGACAAACATATTTGTTCGGCCGTGAAAGTAATTCAAAACACACTGGGCGAGACTACAATACAAATGTTTCTTAGCAACCATTCTTCACCTAACGTTAAGTCGGTCAAACACTTATTTCAACACATTATTGCAGTACTTCACGTGGCCAGTGCGTTTCTTTTGTATGTTTCTCTCCCCATCCGTTAGGGTAATTTAGATCTCATTATGCGGGACTACAATGCTAAAGTTCGTGAGAAACCATTCTTCTCCCAATGCCATGTACGGTCCTGTGACTTTCTTGTAGAAAACTCCTTTTAGTTGTACCACACGTGCTAAGTACGTTTCTCTCGTAACAACATGTTTCTATTCCGATCGGTCAAATTTGTTATTTTTTAAAAAAGAACTGAAACTTAACGTAGCTCGTAAACCAAGTACTTGAGCTGTCGATGAATTTGAAGCTTTTCCAAGGGGTATTATGCCAATTTATATTTCGTAAAAAGA
The DNA here is from genome assembly GCA_020615345.1 of Triops cancriformis. Lineage (NCBI taxonomy): Eukaryota > Metazoa > Arthropoda > Branchiopoda > Notostraca > Triopsidae > Triops > Triops cancriformis. The sequence continues at coordinate 6,425 of JAHZNP010001066.1, forward strand.
AAAAGATTGCATGACGCCAGGATTATATTTGAAACGTGTATGACAGGAGTTGACAACACTGCTCCCTGGTGGGAAGGAATCGAAACGCGCGGGGGAATGGCGGGCTGGATGCAGGCATTGAACAAAACATTAAGACGCAGTTGATATCTTGTCATTGACACTCAACATTTAGTAATGTTTTTGCTACGCTCATGACCCTATTCTTACTCGTATCGGTTTGTTACATTTGAAATCTACTTTTCAGCTTGGTAACACAAAATGTGACCGTGCACTACTGAGTAGCATCGTACTTCGATAAACTTTTATTCGGTGAAGGTGAGATCTTAAGTGTGACTGTACTTAGCATGGATTATATAGGGTTTTATTGTAAGGCTGGTAGCAAGTCATTCGAATTTTTTCGACAAGTTTGATATATACTATATTTGGGCTTGTTCACACTATTTTACGCATTGCAAACATTGATTTCTCATGTGTTTTAGAATCTACAACACATGACGAATTAAGGGAATAGTGCTAATAGTTGGGGTTGAGACTCAGGAAAACATGTTTTGTTAGCACTTCTAGATTCATTAAGTATGATTTTGAAGTTTTAACCTGGTAAGTGTTTTATCCCACCACCATTTTTGGGTCTGGGAGAAAAGCTTTCACATAGAAGACGGTACCGTTTAAAATCGTCGGTACGCGTATGCCTGTGTTTAGTACTCGAGTACCGTTGGTTCTCACAGTGCCCCAAAAACCAGCCGCTCCCCCTGGGCAATAGGTGGCGTTAGTAGCGTCTAGCAGCCAGAAGGAGCCACAGCTGTAACGGTCGTCGGTGACGTTGACAAACGGAGTTGGCTTCATGGGTTGGCCGTTCAAGTTGAAAATGTCGACGGTCGCTCCATGGCTTAAATCGTACGTTAAATTGGATAGTGTTCCATTGGGGCTCATAAAGATGTCTTTGTAATCGCTCGTGACTTTCAATGAGTTCAGCGATACATTTGATTGGTAGCTGATACGGAAAAGGATTCTCAACAACGGGTAGGCATTGAGTTGAAAAAGTCGGTACATATCATAAAAAGACATGCTAGTGTTTTTTGTTTCAGCTCCGCTGCTCAAGTTCACGTTTCTTTCAATCAAAATTATGGAATACGTATCGCCAGTGGCGTATCCAGGATTTCATTTCGGGGGGGGTCTTAATATGCAATTTTTTTGGACACTTGGTCATTTCCCTATCTTCCCCATTATAAAATAAAAATTTCGGGGGGGGTCCAGACCCCCTGACCCCCCCCCTGGATACGCCACTGCGTATCGCATTCGGTGCGAATAGGTACCGAATCTGGTCCATCACCATCCGGCCACAAGTAAACGTTAGCTGTAAATTAACTAAATTTAGCAAACGGAATACAATGAGAGGACTTAAAAGCAAACATAACTCGCCCAATTAGTGAATTTTCCGTAATACTGGTATGAGTTTTTCACTCTGGATCTATTGATTTGTTTATGTTGCCTATTTTCATATTCATTTACTTTTAAGATCTCTAACATACAAGAATTATTTGAATGTTGAATTCACGTTGTGGTGAGTTTTGTTTAAAATGCATCGAAATTTTAGAAAATAAGGGTAAAGTTTTTTTACGGTCAGTTAGATCGTCCCGTGCCATGTAATCTATGCAAGTCTTGATGCAGCTGTGACAGGTGGGATAGGTCCCAAGACATCCTGGTCTCACATCCGCACAAAGTTGGGGTGTCGTGTTCGTAGTTGGTAAGGCCATGCTAGTACTCAGACTAGAAGATATTACGGTGCTCGACAAAGTTGTTCTACTGATTGACTGAGTCATTGCTGTACTTGCTCCAGGCGTAGTCTCTGTACTTATTTCGTTACTGACAGAGTTCATGCCAGTAGTTGACGTCGGAATTGTCTTGGTACTTGACAGAGTCGTTGCTGTACTTTTTCCAGGCGTGGTCTCAGTACTTATTTGGTTACTAACCAGATTCATGAAAGTAATTGACTTTGTCCCGGTACTTGACAGAGTCGTTGCTGTACTTGTCCCAAGCGTAGTCTCTGTACTTATTTCGTTACTGACAGAAAGCGTGCCAGTACTTGACTTTAGACTTGTTCCGGTACTTGACTGAGTCATTTCTGTACTTGCCCCAGGCGTAGTCTCAGTACTTATTTCGTTAACGACAGAATTCATGCCAGTACTTAACTTCTCCCACACGGAACTACCAGGATGATCAATTAGTTGTAGCGCAGTCCTTTTTCTGCGAAGATTGTCGGACAGTAATTCGCAGACATAGAAATTCTCGTTTTCGTAGAAATTAAACGCGTAGCAAGAATCTTGATTAGCGCAAGAATGGCTGCAATCCATCCTCACCCAGATCAAAGAAGATCCTGCAAAAGCGGAAAAAAAGTAATCTAAGCCTCACGGCCCTTTAAATTTACCTTTTCCTATCAAACGTGGCTGGAACAAATTCCCCGAGACTTCCAATCGTTTGCCGATACAACCGGGACAAAGTGCGAAATTGTTCCATGACGCGTCTGCGTTACATTCCTGGAATACTGTCCAGTACACAGAAGTTAAAAGTAGTAATTCCACCGAAAAAAAATATTTTCGCAAATTAAACTTCTCCATCTAATTCGCGTAACGCCGAACTTTTCTGAAGTCGGTCCGCCTCTCAGGGTTCCTCACTACAAACTGCACAGGCTCAAGTGTAGGGTTATTGGTATCCATAGACTGGAAAGCTCCCGCGCATTGGCCTTTTTCTAGGACTAGTGTTTCTCATACTTTTCAGCTAATTGCGCACTAGGCATTTCAAAGTTTTCCGCAAAAAAAATGCTTTAAATTTCAATTCGACTGTAAAAAAATGTCAATTTGAGCGTAGAAAGTTTTGGGGAGGAACCAGCTTAAATTCATCAAATTATTTGGCGCATGTTATAAATAAAAGTACCTGTAGGCAATCTCAACTTTTTTTTAAGTGCCGTTGTTGTGTGTTATAATTCAAAGATTTTACAAAGACTACCGGGTGAATTGGCGATATTGGAGCAATCCCAGTTTTTTTTTTCAAATGGCTACACAAAATTGTCTTAAATTGGACAAGTAAAGCGATTGGACAAGTTCCATTTTCAGGAACAGCACACAGAGTACCGAGAAACCTGATTTGTACGTCGATCCGTGGGTAGGACCCGTCCCAGGAAAGCAAAAGAGTAACCACAGGTGTATGTGAGAGAAAAAAATAAATAATAATAAGGTAATTATTCGGCCTTACATTTACTGAAATTGAAACGATATAGTAAATATAGTAATAATTGTAAAATAAATAGTAGTAGTAGCCATAGTTACATTACTGAAAATTCGTTTTGAAAATTAGACTACGCGTTTGTCTATCTGCTTCCGTTTACCGGACGTTTAATAAACGGCAGTATAAAAAAAATCTCTTTGAACAACGACAACACCCGAGAGAAAAGCCATGGTAAATGAGGTACGACGGAAAACATTCCGCTGGAGCTAAAAGAGATTCTGGGTTTCGGAAAGCAAACAGTGCAAGTTAAGACCTCAATTCACAATTATTTAATAAAGTTTTTAAACAGGACAGGAATAACAAATTTTATTTAGACGGTAATTTTTAAGAAGAGAAAGGTAAAATCGCTAGACAGCCGAAGACGACGATACGTTGCGAATGCGACGTCGGTGGTCTTTAAAAAACAAACAACAAACAAACAACGACAACACTACATTCGATAAAAAAAACATCTTACGGAAGAAAGTAAGAAGTAACGGTAAATTAGGCATACCTTCAAAGAGTTTGGCCGAACAAAGAACCTTACAAATAACGTCACACAATGAATACATTGCAGATCGGTTCCAAATCCGGCAGAAATGTGCGGAGATGTACTCCGAAAACAATGCATTGGTTATAATGGGTGGAGTTTTATAATAGCCCGAAATTAGACTAAGAAGTCGTGTGACATTTTCGGCAAAATAGCCCAAATTTATGCTTTCTATTTAATTCACAGAACGCAGTTCTCTTAAGTTCAACCAGTACGTAGAAATGCCCAGCTAATGAAGTCATGAATGAAGTTCGCCGGTTGAGGTAATTCAAAACTCGTTAAGCAAGACTACAATGCAAATGTTCCTCAGAAACATTGTTCTTTTAACGCTAAGTCGGTCAAGCGATTTTCTTATTCAAAACACATTTTTCTTGTACTTTTCTGCGTTACGTTTCTCGTTAAGTACGTTTCTCTCCTCACAGCGTATTTCTACTTATGATCGGTCACATTTTAGACATTTTTACGAGACGTGGAATTTTACGTATCTCGAAAAAAAAAGAAATGTACTGAAGATGTATTTGAATGTTTTTCTAGAGAAGTAACACCAAGATATTTTTTCCTATTATAAAGAAGAAGATTGCATGATGCCCACGACCAGATATAAATTGGGTGGCGGAAGATGGGAACACTGCACCCTGGCGGGACAGAATCAAAGCTCGCGGGTAGTGGCGGTTGGGATAAAGGATTTGAATCGTTTACATGGATCCAGTCGATATCTTTTACGGACACTTTATAGTATAGTATTGATTTGGCTATATTCTTCTTCATATCCATATTTTAACTGGCTGCAACATTGTTTTAACTTCTCAGCTTTATAATATTGGGCATGCAGTGATTTGCCCAAAATTTGAAAGCGAATTTCTCTGAGCATAACTAATTTTGTGCAATAATATATCAATTACTTTGTTCGAGAACTTTAGGCTGACGAATGGGTGAATCAAGGATTGACTTCTCAAAGAACGTTTTCGCTTTTTTTTGCAAAAAACTGACCGAGGTGTTTTTTTTATGGCCTCCAGATTTTCGAAATCTTTTCCATCAAGAGAATTTTGAAGAGCGATAAAAAGACGCTAATCCAATGGAGCAATGTCAGGACTGTAAAACTGTGCGATGGAACATCCCTGGAAACTTCACAATTTTTGTCAGGGCGGCAAAGATGTGTGTTTTCTGCTTATGGAAGTCTACGGCTGTTCTGTTGGCCAGGCTGATGCCAGGATGGTGCGGGAGCCTGAAGTCCGCCGTGTTCACGTTTTTAGCTGATTTCGGGTGGTTCGCAACGCTTTTGTGCGACACATTGACGATCTACTGTATCTCCTTAATTTTCAAATGTGAGTTTGCGTCCACCATTGTCGTTATTTGGTCCGCATCGATCAATTAAGGGCGACCCGCTCAGTCACCATCTTAACAAAAAAAATTCCCCTTCGAAACACCGGTCACCGTTTCCAAACCACGGGTTCTTTTAGGGCATTAGGGCCGTAAAGTGTAAAAACAAAATTAGCCGTTTTCGAAGCGTTGAGACATTTGTGGAAATTGTAACGTCTAAAAGGTGGTGATTTACAGCAGTACCACTCAGCTTTCAGCGTTGAATGAAAAATTCATATCCACGCCAAAAATCATCAAACTTTAGTTAACATATCACTGAGAGATCTCTTTTGCTAGTTCGTGAACAAAAAACTGGACACGGGCACTTAGAGAAATACAGGGGCTTCTTGAATACGAAAGTGGTCAAATCACTGCACGGACTTTTTGAGTGACCCAATATAAAATGCGTCCGTGTACAGTTGAATTAAATTGGATTTCTCTAATTTTTATTTGAGTGGATATGAGACGTTAAGAGTGTCTGTACTTAACGTTGATTTCATATGGTTTTATTGTATTCTGTTAGCAAGACACTCGAATTTTTCAACAACTTTGACCTGTACCAATTTTTGTGCGTGATCGCACTGTTTTATGCACAGCACACATGGTTTTATTATGTGTTTAACAGTATCCACAAGACATTACGAATTAAGGGAGTAGTGCTGATACAAGTTCATGTTGTGATTCAAGCAAAAATGTCATGTTAGCACGTCTAGTTTCATTAAGTACGAATTTGAAGTTTGAAATTGGTAAGTGTTTTATCCTGACAACTTGCTTGAACCTGGGAGAAACGCGCTTACATAGTGGACAATACCGTTTAAGTTATTCGGTATGCGTATGCCTGTGTTTACTACTTGATTACCGTTGGTTCTCAGAGTGCCAAACAACCCAGCCGCTCCCCCTGGGCAGTAGGTGTCGTTAGTAGCGTCCAGCAGCCAAGTGAAATGAACTGTTTTAGTAATTGAGAAGTCGTCATCTAACTCGCGAAATTTTTCGAGCTATTATGAAGTCGATTCACTTCCCAACACAGTTCAGAACAGACTGGTCAGGTTCAAGTGCAAAATTACTGATATCCGCGAAATGGAAAATTTCTGCGCAATCGTTCTGCGAGCATAGTCTAAATTATCATTTATATTCACACAGTCGCACAACCATACTGGCAGATCACTCTTTTTTCTAAACTGCACTCGCTCTTGCGCACTCCCATTGCATATTTTCAAGAGCGGCTGAACATTTTAAAGTCCCGCTGTAGATCTTACAATGATAAATAACTTCATTTATTTGAATTCGGATCTTTGGAAAGAACGTTTGACTCCAGAAATCCGCAAAATTCCTGGAGATGTTTGAAAGGTTTTATGCCACCAAAATAGCTAAAAACTTTGTTTTTTTTACAACCCAAAATCTTGGACCTTTTAGGATTGACGACGTACTAAAAAAGCAAACGATTTGCCAATTTTATGTTTAGTCGCAAAGTTAAAGGAGTGCAGCGATCATGGTTAAAAGAAAGAACATAAGTTTGTCTCTAGCTTAAAAAACATTATTGTACAGTGTGAAAGACAAGAATTACAATTTACATTTTAATTAATTGTAAACATCCACTTAACCAACTTTTCCGGCTGCATTTCCTGTCAGTATTCAACTATTTAACCGAAAGAATAGTGGAAATAAGCTTTCTGGCAACTCCATGAATAAAGAATGTTAAATTAAAAAACAGAGAAGATAACGTATTGTTAAGTCCGATTTTTGGACAGTTAGCCACCGCTGCAGAGTGCTTTTGCCATCAATACTCCTTTCCATAACCGGGAGTAAACTGACAGCAAACACCACGAGGACAGAATATTTCAACACGGAGTTAACCGTGCGTTACCTATTGTCCAAGAATACCGCCTGTTAACGTTAAGAAAACCTAATGTTCTAACTATTCCTCACAGCTGTTCTGTGGGGGTACCTAAACGGTTGTTTAACTTTACAACCGGAAAAATTTTCGTACGGGAAATGCAGTGAGAATAGCTCATCAGTTAGCAAATAAGCGTCATCTAGCGGTCTAATTTTATAGTTTTTTTTTAGCGAGATGGTGCAACTGAAAAAGGATACAATAGCTTGCATGGTAATAATAATAAAAAAAATTATATAGCTTGTGGACTATGGAATAAATCCCCAAACGATTTGATTATTATTGCTGAATTCGCAATGCCATAACGTCGACTTTCTTCTCTTCCTTAACTGTTAACAAACTTCACTAGAGATTTACAATTTAAGTTTCACATTTTTTTCTGCGGCGTCTTTAATAAGCAACGGTTTCTTGATTAATTCAGCAGTTTGACTTTTTCGATCGCCAACCTGCGTCAATCGTTCAAAGCGACGGTTTCTTCGCAGTCCGCCACAAGGACGACTAAAGGGGTGGGCACTTTCGGACGGCAGATTCCGGAAGAACGGTCAACGGGCTCAACACCGGGCTGACAGAGACATTCGTAGCCTCCTTTGATGTTCACACAAATCTGCGAGCAGTTGTGACCCAACGCAGCGCATTCGTCAACCTCTTCGCAAACTTTGGGACGATCTTTCGAAATTATGTAGACCGTTTGGCAGGCGCAGATGTAACCGCCCTCTGTCAGATAGTGGCATTAGTGTTCGCAGCCACCTTTGTCGGCCAAGCTGCAGAAATTGTTACGGTGGCAGCCACGTTCGTCGGATTGATGGCCACAATCGTCCGCCAGATTGCACACTTGTTCCTTGGGTATGCAACGCCCATTGGCGCAGGCGTACTCTTTGGCAAAGTCGCGTGCATAAAGTAATGTTGTTCTCATCAGAGCCGTCGCCGAAATTCCAGAGCCGTCTCATGCGAAACGGCTGCTTCCCGTCAAAAGTATTTTAACGAATAAACGAATAGTCAAGAAAATGGGCATAAATACATTGTCGGTTTATTTGCACAGAATCCCTGGTCCGCAATATCTCTTGGAGTAACTCAGTAATATGAAGTGTAGGACGATACAAATTTGGCCCGTCAACAATTGCTACAATTTTTTTTCGACGAATAGAAGGATATTTGAAGAAGTACACTGTAAAAAATTATTTCGTAACTTTACACTGATTCGTTGTGCAGCAAAAATATACACGGACTTCACTGTAAAAATACTTACAAAAATGATTTTTAAGCACGAATTTGTTGTAGAAAAACATTTTAAAGCATTCTTACAGTAAAGTCCTCGTATTTTTTTGCTGCTATTGTAAATTCACATTTTTTTTACAGTGTAAGTAGCTTGTCGGTTCCTTCTCAGAACGACCCTGACCGCTAGTATATATCTTAATTTATATATGCTCTTCTTCCTTTTTCCCAGTCACAGGCCCGCGGGCTATTCCCTCGGGCCTCCCGTGACACGACTTACAATCCGTCATGTTTTATAACTATTTTTACGTCAACAGGAATTGTACGTTTCTTATCAAAACAAGGATTTAACATATAGACGCATCCGAAGCTTTTGCTTTGGTATACTCTTAATGTACAATTTTTTAAAGAAAAAATATTGCACGACGAGATGATAAGATTTAAATTGTGTATGACAGGAGTTGGCAACGCTGTTCCCTGGCGGGACGGAATCGAAGCACGTGGGGTAATGGCGGCCGGGACGCAGGCAATTCGTTCTTTTAGATGCCGGAGTTATCTTATTTACACTTTATAATGAGTAATGATTTAGCTCCGCCCCTATCATATCAGAGAATACAGTACCATTGATTTTATACTCGTTAACTTTGCAGCTGAGCATCCGCGCACTTCTGAATAAAACTGACTAAAAACAATTTGTCCGGATAAACATGAAAGCTTACGAACGACAGCTTCGTATGAATTTGCTATGCGTTTTATTGTAGCCTCCAAGCAATAGATTCGATTTTTTTCAAATCGTTCGACCTTCACCATTGTTTTGCTTGTTCATTGTTGAATGCACTGCAAATATTAAGTGTGCTTGAAATTTCGAGGAAACATGCTGTGAGAGTGGTGCTGATACAACTTTGGGAGGTGAAAAATGTAAACGTTTTGTTAGATTTCTAACATTGGTAAGTATGAATTTGAAGTTTTAAATTAAAAAGTTCCCTCTCGTCACAAATGTCAGTATACTAGAAAAACTTTTACATAGTAGACGGTACCGTTTAAAATCGTCGGTACACGTATGCCTGTGTTTAAAACTTGAGAACCATTGGTTCTCAGAGTACCAAACATACCAACCGCTCCCCCTGGGCAATAGGTGGCGTTGGTATCGTCCAGTAGCCAGAAGGAGCCACAGCTGTAACGGTCGTCGGTGACGTTGACAAACGGCGTTGGCTTCATGGGTTGGCCTTTCAAGTTGAAAATGTCGATTGTACTAATGTCCGTAGTGTACGTTAAATTGAACAGGGTTCCATTTGGGCTCATAACGACATCTTTGTAATTGCTCATGTCGCTCCGTGAGTTTATCGATTCATTTGATCGGAAGCTGGTTTCAAAGCTGATTCTCAGATACGGGTAAGCGTTGAGTTGAATTAATCGGTACATATCATATAAAGAAAGGGCATAATTCTTGGTTTCGGTCCTACTTGTCAAGTTTATGTCTCTTTCGATCAGAATTAAAGAAGTCGCCTCGCATTCAACGAAAATAGGTACCGAATCCGGTCCATCACCATCCGGCCACAAGTAAACTGGAGCTGAAAAGTAATTCACTTTTAGGAAATAAAATAAAATGGGACTGCTTAAAACAAACATAACTCGCCAAATTCGCTGAATTTTAAACGATATCGAGGTAAGTTTTTCACAGCGAAATGGTTTTCTTACCTTTATTCATTTAAATATTAGTTTCCTAGTTTTAAAACAGCATTTTTCAAAGCTCATTCGATGGTTTGGTGAATTTTCTTTGAAATGCATTGAACTATTAAAAAATAAGAGTAAAAGATTATTTTACGGCCATCTATATCGTCCCGTGCCATATAATCTATGCAAGTCTTGATGCAGCTATGACAGTCAGGATATGTCCCTACACATCGCGGTCGTACATTAGCACAAAGTTGGGTACTCGTGCCAGTGGGTGGTAAAGCCATGCTAGTGCTCCGACTGGCAATTGTTTTGGTGCTCGACGAAGTTGTTCCAGTACTTGCCGTCGGACTCGTCCCGGTACGTGATTGAGTCATTGCTGTACTTAAACCAGGCGTCGGCTTAGTACTCAAACTGGTAGTGACAGAATTCATGCCAGTACTTGACATTGGATTCGTCCCGGTACTTGACTGAATCATTGCTGTAGTTGCCCCAGGCGTCAGATCAGTACTTAATTGGGTACTGATAGTATTTATACCAGGACTTGACATCGGACTTGTCCCGACACTTGACTGAGTCATTGCTGTACTTGCCGCAGGCGTGGTCTCAGTACTTATTTCGTTAACGTCAGAATTCATGCCAGTACTTAACTTCTCCCACACAGAACAGCCAGGATGATCGATTAGTTGTAGGCACAGTTCTATTTCTGCGAAGGTTGTTGGACAGTAATTCGCAGACATAGAAATTCTCGTTTTCGTAAAAATTGAAAGCGTAGCAAGAATCTTGATTGGCGCACGAATGGCTGCAATCCATCCTGACCCAAATCAAAGAAGACCCTACAAAACACGTTAGCGAGCTTTAATCCTCAAGATCAACTAAATATACCTTTTCCTGTCAAACGTGGCTGAAAAAAGTTCCCCGGGACGACCAATCGTTTGCCGGTACAACCAGGACAAAGTGCGAAACTGTTCCATGACGCGTCTGCGTTACATTCCTGAAACAATGTCCAGTATGCAGAAGTTAACATTAGGAATTCCAGTGAAACGAAATGTCTTAGCAATTGAAAAGTCGCCATTCAATTCGCGAGATTCTGAGAGCTATGATAAAGTCAATCCACTTCCCAACGTTGTCCAGAAGAAACTGCCCAGGTCCAAGTGCAAAATTATTGGTCTCCGCGAAACTGAAACCTCCCGCGCAATTGTTCTGTGAGCAGGGTCTATATTAACATTGATATTCGCACAGTCGCACAGCCAAAGCTGTTGATCATACTTATTTTCGAGCGCACTCGCTTTTGCGCTCTTTGACTAGTTTTGAAAGCGGTTATTCGCCCATTCGCTCAAGATTCGAAGAAAATGCTTTCTTGTCCTCTTTTTGAAATGCCATCGATATTTTTTACGAGAGAATTAAAACTTTTAATCATTAAAAGGAGTTGTTTAACAAACATTTCTTTAATTTTTTAGATCCAACAAATAACTTTTCCGACTATCGAATCAGCGTTTGAATGGATTGCTGAGTGCGTCTGTTAGACGCACGAGATATAGCTTTTTCTTCTAAAAAATAGCGAATGAATTTTACCTACAATTCTCAAATGTAATTCCAGTTGACTTCATCATTTATTTCTTATTTGTTTTTAGTGAACTTTATATTCTTTTTTTAAAAAAGAAATATGAACAGTTAAATTTTCCCGTTTATTCTTGTTTTCTTTCGCATACATTCTGATGCATTTTTGAAATACATTTTTTGCTGGATATCAGAGTAATTTTAACAGTGAAAAAACTTTAGAAGTACGTTATACTTTCTGAATGTCGAGTTTATTGTAGACTGTAGTTTACGAAAAACTGTTGTAACAAGTTCGGTTCCTATACCAAGGCAAACACAACGAAATTTCCAATGCTTGAATTTCGTTCGCTCGTTAAAGCAATTCAAAATTCATTAGCTTCTATATTACTCCAATGTAAAAATACCGCGCTCATTTTGAACTAATGCTACACGTTTTCAGCGCTAGTTCCCACTGTTGAGAAGGAGCAAAACAAATTTGGAGAGTAACACCCAACACGAATAAGAAATACAGAACAAAGGGGTTGGTTAGGCGGTTTCCCTCTCTCCCACCCCCTTTGCTAATCTAAAAGCGTATTTTCGGATAAAGTTCAGTAATTGCCAGCGTTTTGCAAATTCTGCTTCGTCTCATTTTGCACTTATAGTACGAGCCCTAGGGCTTTGCATTTTCACAAAAAGTTGGTAAAAAATGAACTGCAATGTTTTCTTGTCTGTTAGCGCTCTTATTACAAACTAGAGTTACTCGGCATTTTCCAAAAACATCAAGAAATTCTACAATTGTCAACAATACGTAAACAATGTGAAATGGACAATACTTGAACAATATAGTCTACCTTGAAACGTACTGAGAGTGAAGGCTATTTTAGTGTTTTAATTCACAGCATGCAAGCGTTCCGTTTATTACTGGTACTGGGAATTTATAAGATTCTTTTTTAGTTCTAGGAATCACTAAACAGTGTCGCACGAAGGTCAAGCAGAATTGCACTCCTTCTAAGTATATTCCTACCCCAATAACTTGTTTCGTGTGGTTCTTAATACACTACATAGAGGGAACAAGCACTGCGAGATCTGCGATAAAAAATAGAACGAAAAGGCGGGGCCAATTCAAGAGGTTCCAGCGCGTCACTGAATACCTATGGCTGTGTAACGGCTATTATTTTTATTGTTTAAATATTAAGATTTTACTTGTTAATTAACTGTTAACTGAGTTTTAGTTAAGGAGACAACTTTATTACTTTAGAAAGGCTATACAAGTGGGACAGACGGAAACAGAAAGAAGGGGAAGAGTCACTGTAATGTCTTCACAATAAACAATTGACTTGACGATGATGGTGGCTTTTAATGCCGATATGTATTGATGAATACTCTGCTCACTCGCTTGTATTGCTTGTTTTCTTAAGATGGCTACTGCCTCTTTTCAGCTACTTGGTGAACAAAACAATTTGGGGGCGGGGCTAACAGTGAGACGTGAATTGCGATATGACAACTCTCCCCTTTTTTAGAGAAAGAATAATCTCAAAACAAGAATGGTTCAAATTCTGGGTTTCATCAAATATGAGAATCATTATTTACAAAGGGAACATAATATTCATTGGACTAGCTGATATTAACAAAACAGACTTAGCAGACAAAATCTTCCAGATGCCGCGGAGGGCGCGTCTCACGACGGGGCCGCTGTACTGTCACTGATTGAGCCGGTTCCTCCTGGCTGGCTTGCTGGGCTATTGCGTTAGAGTCTGGCTCATCTACTAGGTCTTCGGAGTCTCCTTCCAGACTTCCCTCCTCTTCTTCGGATTGCGGTTCAGGTAACGGAGAAATGAATCTCTTGAAAAGACTAGCATTCCTTGTGATGACTGCGCCATTTCTCTCTGCGGTTATCATGGAGCCTTTTACAGCCGTGATGATGTACGGCTGAGACTCGTAGAGGGGCTTCATTTTGTTCCTCACAGGGTTCTTATCGAGGAATAGCACTTTTTCTCCAACTTGGAAATTCTTCTTTCTTGCCCTGTTGACACGGTCTGCGCTCTTTTTCATCTTTTCTTTTGCACGCCTGTCATTATCGTGTGCTTCGTCTGCGTCAGCATTTTCCGTAGCTTCTACCATGGGAAGCTTGGAGCGGATTGTGCGTCCGTACAATAGTAGGGCGGGGGCTTTACCCGTTGATGAATGGGGCGTTGTCCTGTACGCCAACAGAAAGGACGTGAGCCGTGCCTTCCAATCTACACCTTCGGCTACAGATGTGCGTACTAACTTGTTGAGATTTCGCATAAAGCGTTCCACGTCGCCATTTGCAGCGGGCCAACATGGAGTTATGCGGCGATGTATTATTCCGAGTTTGCGGAAGTAATCAGCCAGCTCTTCACTTTGAAAAGGGGGACCATTGTCGCTGGTGATCTGGATGGGCAGTCCGTACCGGGCGAATATGTCATCTAAACTTCTCATGACTGCTTTGGCATGGGTGTTCCGCATGATTACTACCTCAGGGAAACGAGAATGTTTATCTATGATGACTAGTGTTTTTTCACCATTTGGCAGGCCAAAAAAATCCATACTGAGTTCCTGCCACGGACTTCGCGGCATTGTTGTGACTTCCAAGGGTTCTTTCGTCGTGTCCTCCGTGCATACTTGGCACTCATGGCATCGGGCTACTACTTCTTCGACTTTCCTGTCTAGTCCGGGAAACCAAACATGTGCACGTAGACGCTGCTTTGTTTTTGTCATCCCTAGATGACTATCGTGAGCGACTTGTAATACTTGCCTTTGCAATGCTTCCGGTACGCATAGTTTACGACATTTAAGTATTACTCCATCTTCTGCGTTCAGCGCAAGCTCATTCCTTCACTGGAAGTAGGGTGGGCTGATCTGCTTTACGTACCTCCAATTACCGGACGTTAGCGCCGTGCGTACTTCCTTTAGCGTTTCGTCTTGCAGGGTGGCGGCGGCGACTTCATTCAATGTGATTGCCCTCGGAGTGGCACTACAAGATAGCATGTGCACAAACTCCTCTGCTAGTTGCGATGCGTTCGCATTTTCCGCATTGGATGACGGTTGTCGCGACATAAAATCTGCGGGGTTTGTCGCGCCCGCAATGTGCTCAATTGTGGCTTCGTAAGGCATGAGCCTGATGACCCACCTCTCCAGGCGTGGGTTAATTTGCGCGAAGTTTTTCCGAAACAGACCAATCAGCGGTTTGTGGTCTGTGCGGATGGTGACGGGCCGTCCGTAGATGTAGAGATGAAAGTGCTCACAGGACCACACAACCGCTAGTCCTTCGCGCTCTATTTGGGAGTATCGCTGCTCCGTGTTGGTTAAGGATCTGCTGGCGTAGGCCACTACTCGTTCTTGGCTGTTAATTTCTTGAAGAAGTATGGCAGCGACGCCAACTGGACTGGCATCAGTGACAATCACGGCAGGTAAGTTGGGGTTAAAGTATGTTAAATTCGTGCTCGTGGCCAGCGCTTTCTTGAGTTTCAATACACTTTTGTTACATTCTTCAGACCAATTGAACTTTGATTCGCCTTTGAGTAGTTGCCGTAGAGGTGCAGTGATGGTGGAGTAACCATGTACGAACCGAGAAAGGTAATTAGTCATTCCTAGGAAGCTCCTTAGCTCACCCTCGTTCTGTGGGTTGGGGGTGTCCATTAGGGCTTTAATCTTCTTGGGATCCGGCCTCATTCCTTGCTTACTAAATACAAATCCAAAAAAGGATACTTGCGATTGTTGTAGCACTGTCTTGCTCCAGTTCACAGCTAAACCGTGTTCATTCAGCCGACTGAGAACGGCAAATAAGCGCTTGTCGTGTTCTTCTTTTGCTTTGCCATACACCAGGATGTCATCGCTAATGTTGGTTTGGCCTTCCAATCCAATTAACGTTTGTCGGATGGCGTCTTGAAATATTTCTGCAGCTGAATTTATTCCAAATGACAGCCTAGTGTACCGGTGGAGTCCGCAATGGGTGGAGAATGTTGTGATATATCGGCTGGCTTCATCGAGCTCCATCTGGTGGTACCCCTGCTTCAAATCGATGACCGAAAAAACCGTTGATCCGTTAAGCTCCGCAAGAATTTCATCGAGTGTAGGTGTCGGATGACGTTCCCTCTTGATTGCCTTGTTCGGCTCCCTCATGTCGACGCAAATTCTGACTTGATTGGGAGAACGTGGTTTGGGGACAACCACGATGGGCGAAACCCAGGGCGTTGGGCCTTCTACGCGCTCGATGATTCCTTGGTGCTCCATGTTTGCTAGTTCTTCTTTAACCTTGTTACGCAGGTGAAAAGGGATTCGCCTATGGGGTTGCGCTTTGGGGGTAACCGACTTGTCTATGTGCAGTTTGACAATCCTTCCCTTCATCATGCCAACGTCTTCAAACAAGTTCGGGAACTTTTCCTTGAGTGTCCGTTTGTTAAAATCGGAGGATGCTCCAACAGTGTTTGCAATTCCAATTAACTTTAGCTCACGGGCCGTGTTGAATGAAAGGAGGTTTTCACCTTCTTCTCCAAAGACATACGCTTTAGCTGTCGCCTTGCGTCCGTTGTGGGCAATTGTTACTTTAAGGGATCCTAGTATTTCCAAAGGAACCTTTCCTCCATATGCGAAAACGCGCTTCCGGGTAGGCCTAGTGCTAGGGGCTCCGAGCTTTCTATGCGTTGCTTGATCGATGAGATTGATGGATGCTCCAGTGTCAATCATCATCTGGATTTCCTTGTTGTTCATCGTAACATGGACGTCAAGCAGTGATGAGTGAGGTTTCTTGACGTAATAGATGTATTCACGTTTATCATCCAATGTTTCATCCTCTTCCTCTGACGACATGTCTTCTTCCACAGACGTGGTGCGCCATACAAATTCGTCATTTTCGTCGGATGAATCTTCTTTTACAGCTACCGCTCGAACGTGTCTGTTCTTAGCTGCTTCTTTCGTTTTCGGCTTTGAGAATGGCTGAGGGCTGCCATGTTGACGCTTGCTGAGGCAGCACTTGCTAAAATGATTTAACTTGCCACAGTTGTTGCACTTCTTGCCTCGTGCCGGGCAGTCCTCGAGCTTCTTGTGATAGCTTCTCCCACAAAATTTGCAAAGTTTGCTGCCTTCAGCGCTTCCATTGCCGCCAGTGTCGCCTTCATCCTTTTTGAATTGTTGCTTAACTACCAGTTTGTTAACTTGTTGTGTTTTTGTGGCAGCTTCCATTTTTTGTAGTTGTTGGTCTGCATTCTCCATCGCTCTTGCTCGATTGAGTATTTCAAAGAGCGAGATATTGGGCTTCTCCAGCACCTTTCGTTTGATACGGCGGGACAGGCATCCTTGTATAAGCTGCATGCGGATTTCGGCTTGTTTGTCGGCAAAAGCACAATCTTTGGCCAGTTTGTGGAGGCGTGTATGGTACATATCTAAGGTTTCTTCAGGTGCTTGGACTGCTTGGCGAAATAGAAAGACTTGGTAGTCGACGTTTTTCGTGGGGCTGAAGTAGCTAGTTAACGCTCGGCATAGGGCTTCATATTTTGACTCCATTTTGTCGTCAATTTTCGCGGGTGTAGGGTCCAAAGTTTCGACGATGTCGGTGACGTCTTCTCCAGCGTGGTACAGTAGAGAGGCCGTCTTTCTCTGTTCTTCGACTGCAAATGCAACCAAGTAGTTATTGAACGTGCGTAGCCAACGACACCATCGCTCGCCAACTGTAGATTTATCCGTGTATGGATCAAAAGCTGGAATGTTTGGGCGTTCTGAGATTGTTGCCATTGTTGTGAGTGCTTGTTACACTCTAGTGCCAAGTTGCTTTGGTCAAGAATGCCTTTAATCCTCGTCGCCAGTTGTAATGTCTTCACAATAAACAATTGACTTGACGATGATGGTGGCTTTTAATGCCGATATGTATTGATGAATACTCTGCTCACTCGCTTGTATTGCTTGTTTTCTTAAGATGGCTACTGCCTCTTTTCAGCTACTTGGTGAACAAAACAATTTGGGGGCGGGGCTAACAGTGAGACGTGAATTGCGATATGACAAGTCACCAGAAGGGAAACCCTGGCTGGCTACCTAGGACACAGTTCTAGGGTAGCGGGAGGAGTGACCAGCAAGCAAGTGCAAGTGGTGCGGTTGTAGATATTTGTTCGGCTTTTATACCGGTGGCTGCTCATAACTTTGGCCAGTAGTTATTTCGAGTTCCGGAGCCTAGCGCTATCTTGGGTTTCTAGGCCTGACATCTATTTCGATAGTCCTAGGTCCTGACAGCGTTATTTTCTGACTGTTACAATTCACTAAGCTTAAATTATGTACATTTGAGTAGCAAGGTTCGCAACCAGTTAGATAATGTAATTACATGCACAGTACGTTAAGTGAGGTAGTTCTTTGTTACAACAAAACTACAATAACAATAGAACAATAAATAACGAACAGAAAGTATTTTTTTTCACCGGCTAGACGGAATGAGAGACTTTATGAAGGGGCTTCAACCATTTGGGAAATAAATGTTGTTACGAAGCTGTACATGGCGCCTGCATGAAAACGACACTTGGGATACGCAGCGAGGCAATTTGTACCCGGCTTGCGACTCATTTCTATAGCCTTTGCGAGGCTTGTTCCGTTGATCATGGACTTCATGTAAGTATGTCCGTTAATAAAAGAAAACGAAATGTAAAACAAGTCTTTTATTTGAGTTTTTACTAAATCTAAAATTCACAGAATCTAAATCTAAGATAATTCACTAAGCCTAAATAAACATCTAAATTTAAA
Organism: Triops cancriformis; assembly: GCA_020615345.1. Taxonomy (NCBI): domain Eukaryota; kingdom Metazoa; phylum Arthropoda; class Branchiopoda; order Notostraca; family Triopsidae; genus Triops; species Triops cancriformis. Next base: position 24,655 of record JAHZNP010001066.1, read on the forward strand.
GTAAGACGCTTAATTTCTTTTCTAGTAGCCTAACTCTGAATTTGTGCTGACGTACTACACATTGATAAGAATTATTTAGCTGCGTGCTTTCCAGATCTTAAATAATTTTCAATGGTTTGCCAACTTTTTTTTAATCAGCCCGCTAAGGAAAGCTAGTTCCAAATTAATGATGCTAGATCCGATTAATACGTAAAACTATCGATACAAAATTTCCCATCAATATATCGAATTAGAAATTAATCGATATCTGCGTTTCCGGTAGCGATTTGAAACCTTCGATTGGCTAATCAAACCTGCTCAGCCAACTTGGTCTCAGCGCCAAGTTAGATTCGGTGCTAAACATCGGCCGCCCACTCGTAAGATAATGTTAAAACGGTATGTCTCTTGAGGACCAATCAAAGCTGGTTTACGTCAGGGACCTACCTTGGTCCATTGCTTGGGACGGGGAAAGCACGTGACTTTCTTTACAAGATGGAGGGTATTTTTCATGAAATTAAATTTTAAATACATTTTTAAAAATTAAAACGGCTTATGTATTTATTATGACTCAAACATTTTAAGGTCGAATATTTCCTTCCAGATAAAGGGAAGATGCTTTTCGAAACATCAAAGATGGTTGCGTTTTAACTAAAATTATAATTGTTTTATTAATAAAATATTTATTTCCAAATCAAATTAGATTCTTCTTGAATTCTTCCTTTCCACGAACCTACACACAAACAGTTTTGGTCCAAAATTGGTAAAGGGAGAGAAGCTAAACCAACAGTTTCTTTGAAATATTGTGTCAAATAGTATTTGTATTGCGTTGCATTTACAAACGACAAGCATTCTAAGAAAACATTCTCTCTCCTTGTTTTCTCGTCTACATGATGACCTCTGAAAGACTGAGGTTTTGCCCTGCATCTTATGGCATAAATTTTGCAGTAGTACTGATTACTCCACTGAAAATAAACTCTAAAATGTCAGAAACAAGCCACAAACGTTTCATATAAATACTCCCTAAGTTACTAAAACTGAGACTTCAAAGCGACATGCAACTTTCCAGTAATAAAGGTGGTATTGTAATTGAAGCTAGATTTGCAAAAGGTTTTGAAGCGTGCCTGTGAATGTCATACTGGGAGAAAAGAAAGTGGGACAGCCCGAAGTACGGAATTTTCATAAGCCGAAGCAAGCACGGTTAGTCCGGGTAAGTTCCAGGGACAGGCGTAGGCTACCCGACGGCTCGCTACACTCATCTTTTGTAATTATTGTAATTACGATCCCGTCTTCTGGAGAAACTTCATTTTGCCAATATACACATAGACCAATGTGCACTAGCAGCCAAGATACATTGCGTAGGCTACATCTTTATTGCCTACATGATTTTGGTATTTGATTTTTTTCTCATGTGTTGTTTAATGTGCAACGCGTAACACGTGACCTGGTCAGAAAAATTTACATCAAAGTAACCGCATACTTAAATGATCCTACACCGTTTCTATTTCAGTGTTTCCTTACAAACGGTGCAAACTGGAGCAAGACATTTTTACTATTAACGTAAAAAAACAATTACCCGGTCAATGATCTCATTTCTTTCGATAGACTCTGGAGTAGACATCCCCGTACTAACTACTAAGCCGCCTTTCATTTTAACTTCACCTAGCATGCTGACCTGACCGCCTGGGCAGTAGGTGGCGTTGTTCGGGTCCAGCAACCAAAATGAACCACAGCCATAGCGATCGTCTGTGACACGAACGAACGGGGTTGGTTTCAGTGCCGTTCCATTCAGCTTGAAAAAGTCGGCCATATGAAATGAATTGAAGAGGGTGAAATTTGACAGCGTCCCATCGGTTGCGATAATTGGGTTCTTGTAATCTGCCCATCTCCGTTCGTCTCCGTTTATGACGAACCAAAAGTGAATGTAGTTAGAAACTTCAAGGCGGTTCAGGCGATGCATATCGTGGAAGGACATGACATAGTTTCGGATGTCTCTTCCTGTAGTTATATCCACTTCTCTTTCTAACAAAGTGGTTCCCCCCCAATGACAGTATCCGAATAAAGGTGTCGTGTAAGGTCCATCACCCTCAGGCCATAATGTGGACGGTCCATCATCTAAGATGTACAGTACTCTTTACAAATCGACCAAAACACACCGTACCGTACCTAACGACCCGACAGTTGCTGGGGCGGATAGTTTGGGAGTAGTATACAAGGAAGTTTATCATGAAAGTGCTTTCGTTATTGAAGTTGACTTACGCTTTATTTCTTTGCACTTCTTATAGCAATTCGAACATTGTGGCCAATCACCGAAGCATCCCGGACTTAACACTTCGCAAGGGATTGTCTTCCCTATGGGGAATTTCTCCTCCAAGCAAGACTTTCGAGTATTGTTATTGGTCTTCTCCCAGAGAGTACTTCCCGGCCAGTTTATCAACGCGTTCTTTGCCTGATTCAGGCACAAGTTGTCAGGCAACATCTCGCAAACAAAGGAATCTTGTTTTTCTATGATGTTGAAGGCTTTGCAGGTTTCGTTTTTCCCGCAGTGCACCTTGCATTTGAAAGTGGCTCTTTCTATGCCTGTATCTGATTATCAATGCGTATGGATCATTAGTACTCTATGCTAAAATGGTCAAAATTTATTACGTGCTGGGAATGATCGTGAAGGGAAATAATCCGGCAAGTTCGTGACCATCCTCACGTTGGAATACCGTTCAGTAGTGACGAAGAGTTTTACTTCATACAGTACTATTTCGCCAATTAATTGGACTTCATTAGACACAGTCTCGACAATCTGTAAATTGATTTTTGCTACATAGGGACACGGAAGTAATTTAAACGAAGATAATGAATATATTTACTTTGGACGCAATTTGCGGAATTCGG
>JAHZNP010001067.1:0-27510 GCA_020615345.1 Triops cancriformis
AACCATTCTGACGTCATACTCGGTGAAACCTGATTAGCTTCACCGCAAACATTTTTAAAAACTAAGCCGTGTCTTTGTTTGAATCGTTCCAGCCAGCCTGGATTCGCAGTGAATTCGACTCCCATTTGTGTTGCATACGCATTAGCTTTTTCCATTAGTAAAGGTCCTGATACGGGAGCATTTTGAGACCTTGCCTGTTGAAACCAAACAAGCAGTGCTGCTTCCAAATCTTCATGTTTGGCCTTTCTCAATTTTTTCCTATTAGGCTCGAACGTACCCCGCTCATACATTGCTGTAATTTTGTCTCTGTGCTTTATAATGGTTGACAACGTGGAGTTCGCGATTCCGAACTCTCTACAGATGTCGGTTTTAGATTTTAGGTTTCTGTCTACTGCCTTGAGCAGCTCCATTTTCAGTTTAAGAGGAACAGCGCTTCTTCTCGATTTTTCCGCCATTGCACCGGTAAGAAAGAGAACTTACTACTGATCGGGCAAGGAAGACAAAAACTTGAATACTGTTATAAGGCAGGGGCTTAGCTAACCCTCTACAAGCATTTCCATTGGCTGTACGCCTTACAGGGAAACGCTTGGTCAAAGGGTAAGAGTTGGGAAGCAGTAGAGAAGAGGTTATGCCAAATTGTTTTGTTTGAATAACGGAGGGGGTAACCCGAGACTTTCAAGCAGAAAAAGTCAATTTGTCGGTCTTCGAAGACGGAAGATCTTTTCGTTATAACCGTTATTTTCTTTCGTTATAAGCGAAGGGAAACGCATGTACAGAGATAGGATTTTGTCGGGACCGACATGTTATTTCGTTATAAGCGATATTTCGTTATAACCGTTTTCCACTGTATTAAAAACCTTGCATGACCATCAATTATCCGGACACTTAGCTTTTGAGAAAACTTACTTGAAAATTAAAGAACGTTTCTTTTGGCAAAAAATGTACGCAGAGATTAAAAATTATTTCAAATCTTGCGAAACTTGCGCACGACACTAAAACACTACACGAATGTCACCGGCTCCATTTATTCCCGTGAACCCAGTATCAGCCCCAATGGAAAGAAGAGCAGTTGACGTTGTAGGACCTCTACCTTTAACGTATAGAGGCAATCGTTATATAGTAGTCTTCACCGACTATTTTACTAAATGGCCGGAAGCTTTTGCCATCCCAGATCAAAAAGCGGCAGCTATCGCTAGGATCTTGGTTGAAGAAATCATCTCCCGCCACGGCACTCCTCGGATACTTCTATCCGATCGCGGAACTAACTTCATGTCGAAGCTAGTATCCCAAACCTGTAAACTACTAGAAATTAAACAAGTCCGCACAAGTGCTTACCACCCACAAACAGACGGTTTGTGTGAACGATTTAACAAAACGTTAATTTCCTTACTTAAACACTACGTTAACAAATCGCAGGAGGACTGGGACTTGTCCATACCATATGCACTTTTTGTCTATAGGATCGCTATACAGGCTTCCAGCCAAGATACACCTTTCTTTCTCTTGTATTGCAGAGAACCGACCCTACCTATTGACACACTCATATCTCCTCCCAAACGAACTTACGCACTCGCAACAGACTATACGGCTGAAATGCTATGTAGACTTCACAATCCGTGGGACACGGCGACTAAAAACATGCGAGAAGCAACAGCCAGACAAAAACACTATTATAATAGAAACTGTAATAAAAATATGAACTCTTAATACCTAGATAGGACTCTATGCATGCACTGGCCATACTATACGGAAAGGTGTTCTGTATCTTTTAACTCCAACCTAATTTTCCTTACATTCCGTAGGCCTGGTTTCTTTCCTCTTGACATTTATGTTACCCTACATCTTGTATTACTTCTAGCAAACGGGCCTCAGTCAGTTTCCCACGAACTGAGGCTTTAATATATCCACGTAACTGTCCAGCTGCAATACTATACTTACCCCTTTTGTATGAAAATCTATTTGACCTTCTGCCCCCTCTGTCAACCAATTACAAAACCGAACTGTCATCGGAAAACGCATAACACAGTTAAACCAGTCTCAACTCAGGCATTGCAATGAGCACAACCCTACTTTCAAACCCCCAGTTCACTATATTGTAGTGAGTGATCAGTTCTTTGAATACATAAGTTAACCTATACAGCCATCCTGACTTACATACTTAAAAATACACAACGCAGGATCCTACCACTATTCGTACTACGGCAGTACGTGACAACTCTTTCTCTCTCTCCCTTTTTTACATTTGTTGCCGTGACCAGGATGGCGTCTGAAAACTCAAAGAATCCAACGACTGAAAGTTTGTCTGAAATTCCAGCGAAGAACCATCTCATTGCCCAGCGTACCGGCCAACGCGGCTCGTTGACAAGATTGATTAAGAAAATCTCTACACTTGTGGACGCTGTTGATACTCGTAAGATCAAACTCCTAACCCTACAAGATTTCTACTCTCAGATCGAGAACAAACTCTATGGGCTACAGCAAATTTGTCAACAACTTCTTCAAGTCTCCCTGGACTCCGAAGTTCAATCTCTCGTTGACGAACATGAAAAATACGAGTCCCGTACGCGAGATGCCTGGTTGAAACTACGTCTCGAAATCGCTTCACTCAAGGAAACGTTAAGTACCGCTTCTGGTACACCCCAGGTAACGCTTTCACCTACTTACACTTCCGTTGGCAATGCCGAGCCAACACTGAGCCCTACCTTGATGAGCTCTCAACCGTCGTTTCCTTCTTTCACCCAAAGTTGGCGAGTAAGTTACCTAAACTATCTCTCCTAACCTTCGACGGGCAACTCATGCACTGGTAGAAATGTTGGGATTCGTTCTGTAGCGAAGTCCATGCTCATACTTCTCTAAGCCCTATAACGAAATTGAACTACCTTCGTTCTCTTCTTGGTCCCCAACCTGCTCGGGTTATTGAAGGCCTTGCTGTATCTAACGACAGTTACGAAAAGGCAATCACTCTTCTCAGAGACCGCTATGGTCAAGAGCACAAAATAATTGCAGCCTACATGCGTGCATTTCACTCGATTCCAAGTCCCTCTTCCGATCTCTATTCATTTCGTCAGTTTTACGACAGTATTGAATCATACATCCGTAGTCTTGAAACTCTCGGTAAAACTACGGACTCCTATGGAGATCTACTCATAACCACTCTTCTGGACAAACTCTCAGCGAGAACAGGGAAACTCTAAGACGCGAGAACCGCATCAAAGGGTGGACCTTAGATACGCTCCGACAGGCTCTTCATCGCGAGTTGGAAATGCGGGACGAAGACGACGATGTTCAACTTTCCAAGCCAGAAGAACGGAAGCGGATGGAATCGAAGAAAACCTGTTATACAGTGACAAAGGCTGCCAATTCGCATGAATCTCGTACAGCCTCTGCGTTATTATCCTCTCAATACCAAAAAAAGGCTCCCTCAATGTGCTTTCTGCTCGGAAGCTCATTATCCTATTGAATGTTCGCCGTATAAGAAACCCGAAGAACGCTTGTCTGTGGTACGCGAGAAAAGGCTTTGCTGTAACTGCCTCGCTTCCGAAGGACACTATAGAACTGTCGACTGCCCATCAAAAGGCAAATGTCGTAAATGTGGACATAGGCATCACACACTAGCCTCCACTTTGAAAGCTCCCTAGCTAAGGGGAACACTGAACCCTCAAGTAACACGCCCCCGTTGACTTCTCTTCTCGTATGTCCACCTGTTGCTCCAATTACGGCCTCTAGCGCCCTTTCTGTACCGAATGCGCTTCTACAAACGGCTAGAGCAATGGCAAGTGCGAAAGGAAAACCAATGCTAGTCAATATACTTTTTGGCGGAGGAGCTCAGGCCTCTTTCGTCTCTGACCGCATCGCTAAAGAACTGAACTGCATAGTTAAGCCTAAGGAACTTTGGATCAACACAGTAGGAGATAATATGTCCTACTCCCGTGGAATTACTGAAGTTTTTATATCTACCATCTCAGGGGAATTGATCCCTATCGAAGCGCACGTCATGTCGACCATAAAGAGCCCTGTCAAAACGCATACCAAAAGCTCACTAGCTCAATTCTTGTATTTGAATAATCTGACATAAGCGCACCCCCAACCCCATGGAGAATTTAACGTAGATGTCCTTATTGGAGCTGACTACTATTGGTCCTTCATAGAAGACGAAGTTGTAAGAGGCGCGGGACCAATCGCTATCGGATCTAAACTTGGATATATTTTGTCTGGACATATGCCTACTCTTTCTGAACGTAACAGTACAACTTCTCTGTTGATCATGGATACTGCCCCTACACAAGATCCACTTGAACGCTTCTGGGATTTAGAAACCATCCGTATTTCGACTAAGAATACGGAGGACGTATCCTACGTTGACGATTACACAAGATCTTGCATAACTTTCAAGGACGGAAGACATTCTGTAAAACTGCCCTGGAAGCGAGAACACCCTATCCTCCCAAAAAACTACGATGTTGCGTTTAAACGCACGAAAGCTCTTGTCTGTCGTCTAACAAAATCGAAGGAACCCAGTCTTCTGGAATCCTATGACGCAATATTGGTCGATCAAATGAAACGAGGCGTCATAGAAAAGATTTTCCCTAACCCCGAAAATATGACCATCTCCCACTTTTTACCACACAGACCTGTGGTTAAAACTTCATCTTCTACCCCTATCTCATCGTTTACGACTGTTCGTGTCGAGCATACCCCACGCAACCCAGCTTAAATGACTGCCTTGAAACAGGCCCACCTTTGCAAAAGGATCTATGTGGCATACTGATCCGTTTTCGCCTGACTAAGAGTGCGGTCCCACTGCGTGGGATTTGTAGCCCTGTGTGTAGGGGAATAGGGATTTGGATAAGGGACCTAAATTCCACAGGTCACATCTGAGTACTTCCCCAAGGTTATTGTCGATAAGTCAATAATGTTAGCTTATCGATACTGAGCGCCAACTTCAAGGAGCTTGTGTTTGGCTTCCTATCTTTTCAGGTTAATTGGTCCAATTCATGAGTTTATCTTCTTTTCCTATGTTTATGGTGGATCCATCAATAAAAGTGTGCTTGGGTATGCTCAATACACTGTACATTCCAACAAATTATCCTGTTATACTTTTTCCCCATTATTATCGTTCGTCTATACGAAAATCGCGCGAAGGCGGCGCATTAGCATGACCTCGGTCTCCGACAACTTCTTTTACTTTTTTCGTGGGAATTGCAAGTGAGGTCACATATACAGAACTCCCTTTCTTGCTCGGAAAAGTTACCTTTTCTGAAAGGTCACATTTGGTAAATCAGGAATAGGGGAATCAAAGGGGAATAGGGGAATGTCGTGGGGATTGTGAACCCTAGAAAAGAGCTACTAGTATTTATTCCCATCGATAATTTGCCACTTCTCTACGCAAGTTTGTGACTAATGAAACGAAACATACCGATACCTTTAGACAATTGTTTTTTTATTCTGAATCCTAACACATTACAAAGCACTGCGTTACTCCATTTACTGCGTTATACGTGTAACTCGAAATGTTTCCAAAACATTTTGTAACCACGATGTTCTTCTTTCAAGAAGCATGGAATTATTTTTGTGACAACGGTAAGTGCTGTGCTACTTAAAAAATTTACTCGCTGTTTATTAAGCGTAAAACTTTCCTTTAGGTGAACTTTCTCAACTGAATGAAGAAATTGGCGATGTGTCGAAGACTGAAATCGACGAAATACGTTTACAAAGATACCGTTTTCATATAAAGGTTCGTTTGCGATTTTCTATTTTTTTAAAGTTGCTTCAAATGCTAATGATCATACCAATGCCCCGTTCAGTTTGGAAATTTACTAGAAGTGACAGATTATGGATAATTATGCGGACAACTTGGAGCAATGCCGAATGGAAAGCAAACTTTCGTCTCTCAAGAAGAACATTTGATTATCTTTGTAATTTGTTAAAAGAAAGCTTAGCAAAGAAAACAACGACTTTCAGAGAACCTGTTTCTGTAGAAAAACGAGTAGCGATAAATTTGTGGCGTCTAGGCACGAATATTGAATTTAGAATCCTTGCCCATGTTTTTGGAGTAGGTAAACCAACAGCGCTTGCCATATTTCACGATACTTGTAAGAAAATCGTGAAAAATCTCGGTAATGAAGTAATTCGCTTACCAACAGGAAATGAACTGCTTGATACAGTAGAACATTTCGCGCGTCGCAAATTTCCACAGTATGTTGGCGCGATTGATGGAACACATATTCCTATTCTTGTGCCAAAAGAATTTCCAGCAGATTTTTACTGTACTCGTAAAGGAGTATCCACCATTATTATGCAAGCAGTTGTAGACAGCTCTCTGCGCTTCATCAACGTGAACATCGGATGGCCTGGATCGGTCCACGATGCGAGAGTTCTTGTTAATAGTAATCTCTTCAAGCTAGCTGAGGAGAACAAACTCTTCTCTTCGGAAACCGCGAAATCGCCGGTGTGCAAGTTCCCTGCTACCTCCTGGCTGACGCGGCGTACCCGTCCCTTCCCTGGATTGTTAAGGGATACCCAACGACTGCTATTACTCCAAAAAAGAGTTTTTTAATACTGAGTTGAGTAGAAACCGTATGCCAGTTGAAATAGCATTCGGAAAGTTTAAAGCACGATGGCGGTGTTTGCTGAAGAGAAATGATACGCATCTTTCAAGAATCAGCTATGCGGCACACACACATGTTGCATTCTCCACAACATCTGCGAGGAGCAAAGTGATTCGTTGGACGATTCTTGGACCCTGGATTTTCAAGAACGAGAAGATGTTGGAGAAGCAAATGAAGACGAACAACAGCGTGCTTACGCCGAAGAAATAACGAACGCAATTTTTGAAAACTTCCAGCTGTTCAATTAAGCATCGAATTGATGGTTTAGCACAAACTTGAGAAAGTGTCGATATTAACTATGTTTGGAGGAAGACTTAACACGTGCTAACCGAGAATACCCGTGTATGTGTTGTATTAAGCATTGATTAAAAATGTTTCACATGACTCATTTCTTTTTTTTTGCTGATGACTCTACATATTGCTTCATCAAACTTAAGAGCTCACTACTTCTTTCACCTTCAAGAATTTTTTGTTCTTTCATCCACTCTGCTTGCGATCTTCGCAGCTCGGTATCTTCCTTGTGCCTTCTTTCAATCGATTCCAAAATCTCGTTTCCTTTTGGTAAACAAATTCCTCTCTCTCGAGAAATTTCTCAACCACAGCGTCAATTGTTTGGGAAAGTTGTTCTTTCTTTCGTTTCGATGGTCTTTGTTTTTCGCGTTCTAAAAATATTTAGAATATAATCTTACTCCCAATTTGATGGGTATTTACCTCCAGAAGTAGAATGTAGGTTTTCAAGAGAATTACAACTCCCGCTTACTTGCAAAAAACCTTCCATTGTATCTTCTTGTACATCGACGGATTCTTCTTCGACGGTGATACTGTCTGAAATATGTAACGGTTTGTTTGCAGGTCTCTTTCCAAGAATGCTGTCCAATGCGTAGTAGAATGGGAAGTGAACTTCAACTTTTAAATCTCCAGCCCCGCTTTTGTTCAGCTTTAAGGACTACTCTCTGTACTTGGCCTTCAGGCCGTGCACCTTTTCTTTAATTTGGATAATAGTACGATGGAAGCCTCTTTTTTGAAGTTCTAGTTCGATTTCCTTAAAAATACCGTCTTTTCTTTGCATATTGTCAAACTTAAGCTACATACTAGGCTCGCCCCAAATTTCGATCAAATAGTTTGTTTCCTCGTAAGTCCAATGGCGACCTTTCTTGCCTTTCGTACTATTGTCCATGTCAGAACCTAATTTTGAAGTTTTTTAGTTTAACTTTGACAGTTTTACATGATAATTACAATGAAGACTTACCGGCTAAAAAAACAAAACTGCTGTGAAAGGTATGAACTAGCGTCCTGAGATAACTCAAACGGTGTTGAAGTACTGACTTCGGGTTTTAATTTTGTTTCTATTTATAGGGGAAATATGTTATGTGAGAGTAGAAGGAAAGAGAAAAGTAAATTGGGAATTTATTTCAAGGTTAATACTACTTAACTGGAAGGTTAATACCTTTCTACCGTTCGCGGGTAAAAATCAAATTCTTGAAGAAATATTTTGTAAATATAAATAGTTTATAATGTATTGGCACAGTTATTTGTAATTAAACTTAATAAAGTAGTCCTTATTTGGAAATAAAAACATTTTTATTTACGGCTTTAGGATAATCAAATTGCACTGTTCAAAAATTAAGCGAAGGTGGAGCGAAGTGTAATGCTCAGAGCTGGTATAAACAACCTTGCTGTTTTCTGTGGGAATGCATGCCCCAAGAATACCCTGACAATTCCCTTGGTCTTTCCAGTGTGACCTCTCAGTAAGGGATTTTTTCCAATTCCCAATGGTAATTGGTACAGTGGGACCGCACCCTAAGTATGCGGTAATGGCCGACATCGAGAAAGCCTTCCATCAAATCGAACTCGACGAATCGGAACGAAACTTTCTGTCGTTCCTCTGGCCAAAAAATCCACGAGACCCTAACTCACCTATGCGTACGTTTCGATCTAAAGTCGTTACCTTCGGTGCTACTTCGTCTCCATTTATCCTAAATGCAGTGCTTGATCACCATTTACGTACCAAACCCGACCCGGGAAACAAAGAGCTAGCAAATGCTCTGTACGTTGACAATGTATTGGCCTCCTTTCCCTCAGAAGAAGAGACGTTTTCCTTTCACCGCACTTCGCGCGCAACACTTAAAGTAGCCTCAATGAACCTCAGAAAGTGGACAACGAACTGTAAAACTCTTCATGAGACTCTTCCAATGAATGAAAAACCTAATTACCACGCGGATCAAAAGGCTCTGGGAGTTCTATGGAACCTGGAATTCGATACCCTTAAACTTGCCTCTTCCTTAAGCGAGATCAATCCCTGTACAAAACGATCTATACTACAAACGGTAGCTAGCGTCTATGACCCCGTGGTCTTCACTTCCCTAGTAACGATTCGCGCTAAAATTCTGCTACAGAGTTTGTGGAAAGAAAAACTAGAATGGGATGACCCCATTACCCCTAATCTGAAGCCCGTGTGGGACAAATTAATTAAAGATTTAAAATTGCTACGAAATTTCACTATCCCAAGAAATCTCGTTGAAATTCGGCACACCCCAGTCGCAATTCACATCTTCGCGGACGCCAGCTCCTTTGCCTACGGCGCTGTCGCGTATATTGTATTCAGGAACTCTTCTTCACTTTTAATGTCCCATACCCGTGTCGCACCGCTCAAACCACTCTCACTTGCACGTTTGGAACTCATGGCTGTTCTTATTGCCAGCCGACTACTGGATTACCTCTTACGTCAGATTGACGTCTCATCTCTGGCTTCACTACAAACTTTCATATGGACCGATTCGAAAATCACCCTATGCTGGGTACTCAACGGTCGATCCAAGGATACATTTATCGCCAACCGAGTTTCTGCCATTAATCTTATCCGATCAGAACACTCTGTTTCTCTACGATACTGCAGTTTACAAGAAAATCCTGCTGATCTTTTAACATGAGGAATTACCACGTCAAACCTTCTGTCAAACGCTATGTGGAAATTCGGGCCCGAATGGCTGTTGACCCCAACGGAATGGCCCACTGAAACAACAAGCATGGTAGCTAATTTGAACGATACTGAAAACCCGCCGCCTACTTACACTTCAACAATTTTATATATTGTACAATGTTCCTTCTCTTGGGACAAGGCCGTTCGAGTAATAGCCTACCTATATCGTTTCATTCACAACCTTCGAAATACCTTAAAACGGAAGGAATTAATCATTGGACCTCTATCGCTTCCGGAACTACGGTCAGCTGAACACTTTACCATATGTAAGGTGCAAGAGGACGCTTATCCCAAGGAAATAGAACAATTACGTGGATTGAGTCGAAAGGGAGTTAGTCCCCTCATTTCCCAGCTTGATCTATTTCTTGACGCACAACGAATCATTCGATGCAAGGGACAACTTTCTAATGCCCCTCTTCAATACGACACTATTTGACCTATACTCCTACCTAAACACTCAGCAGCGGCTAAACTGTTAATGAAGAAGGCTCACCTGGACACTCTGCACTCGGGGATCAACGCTACTGTCAGCCACCTCCGAAAATCATGTTGGATAACTTCTGCACGCCAATTGGCACGTAGTATCACGAGCAAATGCGTCATTTGCCGAAAAGTTACGGGATATCCTTAGGCATCACAGCTGCCTAAGGATCGACTTCAACCCTTCAACCCTTTTCGGGTAACAGGGGTCAATTTCGCTGGTCCCCTATTTGTAAAGCAGCCTGACAAGCAGTTAAGCAAATGTTATATATGTCTTTTCACCTGTGCGATTACTCGAGCTGTACATCTTGAACTCTTACCTAATATGGACGCATGCAGCTTTCTTCTGGGCTTCCGCCGATTCGTCAGCCGGAAAACTTTACCAGCAGTTATGCTATCCAATAACGCTCTAACCTTTGAGTGTGGCCAAAGATCTTATGACTCTGGCCAGCGACCCCGAACTTCGTGAATATCTAAATAATACACGCGTGGAATGTAAGTTCATTCCTAAGCGAGCCCCGTGGTTCGGTGGTATGCGGGAACGTCTAGTTGGCTTGACGAAGACCACTCTGAAAAAGGTTCTTGGATGACGACGTCTCACCTGGGAAGACCTAACAACTGTTTTATCTGAAGTTGAATCTATTTTTGATGATCGACCTCTCACGTACGTGTCCTCTTCCCACAACGATGATGATGCAATTACTCCTTCAGTTCTGTTGCATGGAAAGAGAACGAAATTATTTTCAGCTCTGCCACAAAATGAGCTAAATGATGATGTCCCATTCGATGATCCTGAAAATTTCTCTCGACTAGCTAAATATCGACGTGAGGCAATCAACCATGTTTGGAATAGATGGATATCCGAATATTTAACTAGTTTAAAAGAATTTCACAAAGTTTTACAGAAATCCTTCGAAACAAAAATACAAATTGGCGATATCGTACACGTTCACTCCGAAGAAAAAAATGGAAAATTGCTAAAGTTGTAAACCTACTGAAAGGACCTGATGGACACGTCCGTACCGCAATTATTCAAACGACAAATGGAATAACGAATCGTCCCATCAGCAAGCATTACCCACTAGAGGTTTGTCAAAGAACTGAGGATGCTGCCCTTACCAACGAAAACAATGATCAGCCGATCGAGCCATTGCCCTCCTCCTCATCATCAACGTCAATCAAACGTCTGCCTCGTTCCGCTGCATTAAAGGCAAAGGAAAATATTAAAGCGTGGACCGCGGAACTCAGCGAGACCAACCTCGGGCCCCAGGATGTCATAAAAATATGAACTCTTAATACCTAGATAGGACTCTATGCATGCACTGGCCATACTATACGGAAAGGTGTTTTGTTTCTTTTAACTCCAACCTAATTTTCCTTAAATTCCGTAGTCCTGGTTTCTTTCCTCTCGACATTTATGTTACCCTGCCTCTCGTATTACTTCTAGCAAACGGGCCTCAGTCAGTTTCTCACGAACTGAGGTGTTAATATATCCACGTAACTGTCCAGTAGTAATAATATACTTACCCTTTTAGTACGAAAATCTATTTGACCTTCTGCCCCCCTCTGTAAAACAATTACAAAACGGAACTGTATTCGGAAAATGCATAACACTGTGAAACCAGTCTCAACTCAGGCATTGCAATGAGTACAACCCTACTTTCAAACCCCCAGTTCACTATATTGTAGCGAGTGATCAGTTCTTCAATACAAAAGTTAACCAAGAAGGCCATGCTGACTTACTTACTTAAAAATACACAACGTAAGATCCTACCACTATTCATACTACCGCAGTACGTGACAACTCTTTCTCTCTCTCCCTTTTTTTGACAGAAACACAAGAGACGTGCAATACAAGGTCGGACAAAAAGTATATTTGACGAATCCTGCAACAAAACCAGGTTTGGTTAGGAAACTAGACGTAAAATGGTTAGGACTATATAGAATCATAGAATTCACTTCATCTGTTAACGTACAAATCAGGGACATTCTATCTAACAAAACAGAAATCGTTCATGTCAATCGCCTAAAGCCTTGCTTTGATCACCACCTCGCATCAAAACAAACCCTAACCCCAGCTAAACCAAACGCAACCACTAACAGCACCTTCAGACCATTACCAATAATACCTAGTAACCAGACGAGACCACGGCCCTCTCCAACGCTCTGTCAAACACCCCGTACCCCAAGTCTTATCGCCTAAACCCCAAGTACTCCCTTTTTTTTACCTCAACAAGGAACCCCTTTACTCCAAACCCCAATTATTCCCCCGATTATCCCTACACAAGCGCCTCAGACCCCTAAAAGAATAACAAGAACGGCAGCTTCACAGCCATCTCTATCAGGACCTTCAGTCACACTAAGAAATCGAAACACCATTCGCCCCCCGGCGAGATTTCAATCGTAATATTGTTAGAAATCTGAGCACGACACATTATGATAGTTTTACTCATGTTTTTTAACCCCCTCCCCCCAATTTGTATGTCTAGAATTAAAATGACCGCCGACATCCCACATACCTTTAGCGTCTGTGGCAAATCATTCCACATAGCAGACGCTATACGACATCTGAACCGCTGTCGCAAATACTACATAAGACGATATGGTGAACCCCCAACTCTTGTATGCCCGTACACCGAAGCTCACCACATCCACTGCTCAAGATTTTCGCAACACGTGGCTTTTGATTGCCCGTATGCTAAAACACTGTTTTACTACTTAAATTACAATCAGAGCCACGAAAATCCAGAAACACCCCGTCTCGATTGGATCTTGGAATTACCGTACGAAACAGTTACGGGTTTCCTTGATAATTTCGATAGACGTCTCCCACGGTTCTGCAAAATCCCTAAGCCGAACCACTTCTGTCTGCCTAATACAATCCCTGACGAAATAAATAATACTATTTTTCAAGCACCATAGTACTTCACCGGGGGTCAACCTGCATACAAAGAACTTTTACGTACAAGACAATTCTACGATGATTTACTTGACCGTCAAATAGAAGACAATAGAATTCCAGAGAATGCAAAACCTCGTTCTCCGGTCTATGAATGGCCAAATATCAAGACGTTTTAGCCACAGAGCCTAATTCGACCTATATTTTCAGATGCCGGACTACTTTAAATGCTGCTACTGCAAAAAGCCATTTAAGGCAAGCGATACATTGCAACATACCGAACAATGCAAGCAGCAACATCCGGAACTCCACTCAAAGATCTTGGTTTGCCCATACACAAACCTACATCACGTCTATCGCAAACAAATAACAAAACACACATTAAATTGCCCCTTTGACATACTAGCGTCTCTGGAATAAAGAACCCCCTGTATTTCCATGAGCAACTTGCCAATATACCAGAAACTCGCATACCCAACTGTTAACGTACTTAACGAACATGAATCTAAAAACCCCAGTCCGGAGGTATCAATCCCGGAAATTCTACAATATGTACAACCCGACCGTCCGGAAGAGCCAATGTGGGAATAATATAGCAAAATGACAATGATTGTTCTTCTTCTATAGAGGGTTTATTAGTTACTAGAATTCCCCTTAGGAAACACCCAATGGTTGATGTATAACCGTAGTGACGGTTGAGAAAATAAAATGGCTAATAGCTCATATTACTTATAGATGTTGTTCTTCTGGGTGACAGCTTCAATTCCTCTCGCCCTTTCCATCAAAACCACTATTTTGCAACTGCACGAATCCTTCTTCTATAAACTTCGTTGACTTTTAAACTGTAACGTCGAGTTCGGGGCGTATGAAATGTGGTACTTACGTTTAGCCGGAGTGTATCAGGAGTTGTCCGTGTAAGACGGCTTCCTACTGTAACGGTTAACGGTAGCACGAACTAGACTCAGGTTATATCGGCACGATTGTATTGAGACGCCACAAGTTGAGATGGATAAGAACTGACGAGTTCGCACAATGTGAGCTGTCTTATATAACGTGGGGTTTGACAAACAAGGTCATAAACCAACAGCACTTGCTTGGGTTTTAGGTAGGCCTTGTTTGCCGACAAAAGTGTTACAGAGTTGGGGAACAGTTTTATGAGGGTGACGGCACGTAACAGCGATTGGGAAGGTTTTTGGAAAGTTAGATATTCTACGATTTTCGGTGTTACAAAACTATCCCAAACTGCGACCCACGAAACGTTGCCGTAACACCCCTCACCGTAAATTATATTCTGACGAAAGACGTACTCCCCTCGGAAACATTTAAAGGCTTTGCATGCGGGCAATGGCTGCAACAATTGAAAATATAATTATTTTTCTTCGGAAGACACGACTTCAAAGCAATCTAGGGACACGACCGCAGACGACTGTGTGCACTTAGCACAAACATTGACATGCAACGGAAATAAAATGTACAGAGACGGTACAAAATGGACCTATGACAAACCACCTACAGGAGACGCTATTTGGATGACAACGAAAACATACACATCGTTAAGCTGTTTCACGGAAGAAATTATACTGCATAAACCTTGCCCAGACTGCCCCATTGAATCACCTTTTGGAATACTAAATGCAACTTACGAAGATGGATTTGTTTCTGCCCATCACTTAACTATTGTCTGGAAACCACAGCAACGAATGAAAACACTGATCCATTGTACTAACGAAACTGTAGCACAAGGCACAGCAAATACTTTAGGAATGTCCAACAAGGATTTGACAGAATTTTGGATATAAGCAATCAATTAGAATTCTATGTAAATAATACGCTAACTAAAGGCTGTGACCAAGTCAAAGCTCATGAAGTAATAAGAATGCCTAAACATTTCGTTCAGCTTGTGCTTCATTTGCCAAAGCGACCAACACACCAAACAAATGAGATACCTCAGGAGATCCCTTAGGCTATCGCAGCCCACTTTCAATTTATCGAAGAAAATATGACTATGAGAGACGTCCAAATTATCCAAAACATTGATCAACTAACTTGTCAATTAGCGAAAAGTAAAGCAGCCCTCATACCATTAATTGCACAATTTAGCGGACTCCTAGCTGCCCAGCTCCTTGGATATAACGACTGCGAAAGATTAACACCATTCGGACAAACCGCACTGATCCAAAAATGTTAACCTCAAATCGTCGAATTTAATGCCGAAATCACACCTTGTGGTCCGCAACCAATATACAAGAACTACACAATCGGTAAGGACGGTTTAACTCTTTATCCGCTCAAACCTTGTTTTTCGCAAACCGGTATTGTAAATTTCAATGGAAAAGCTCACAAGTTTGAAAATAACGACTGGATACAAAATAACACGACAAAACTCCCGCAATTATATCACCTTGCACTTAACTTAAACCTCACCATTGACACTGTTCTCTTTAACCTACTAAATAACATTAATCCAGCACGCCATCGCGAAAGCCAAGAAACTTTAAATGTACTTATGGATTTGATGCAATCGGTCGACAAGACTTCAGCAAACACAATTAGCGATTTGGTCCTCGATGTTAAATCTTTATACTCCTGAACAAGCTGTAATACCTGGACACATGTATAAAGAGGAATTTTTCTGTACATTACACAGACAGTGCGTCAGTCTTTACCTTAGAATTTAAACACGTTATACAAATGGCCGAAGCACAACCTGAGGAAACACACGGGAACACACGGGATGCAGGAAACACAAGGGAAGGTAAACACATTTTGTTTTGTTGTCTCTTTTTAAATTCTTACTTCAATATTAATATAATTTACTTAATCGCATACTTTTTATAAGTGGAGTTAGTCGATTTCACTGCCGCAGATTTCAAGGAGATCATTATGAAAACGTTTCCGCAGACATTTGCTGATGTGACTAAAGATATATGCGCCAGCAAAAACATGCCAAACAATGCTTCTGCGAAGATAATGGAGGGCCTGGGACGAGGAATGGTTCAAGGTCTTAAGCCATATTTGCAACGAAGGGCCAGAGATCCGTAAGTTTAAATATCTCAGTAAAATATTTATGTATTTAATTCTATTAGCCCACGCAACCCGTATACTAAGCCGTCGAGGACAGAGACATCCAAGGATCGTCCTAACGCGCCCTAGTTCCTATGGACAAAGATGTGGAAAACACCACAAATAACTGATTCTCTCACTTTGAATCATTTGTTGTACTAATGTAATGTGTTTTCTTATTGCGGAATATATACGGACTTTAACCATTAATGAGCCCCAAAATTTTATGTACTCGGCAAAAAAACGACCCAAACAAACCATCCTATTGCTAACGGCCCAAGCCACTGTGAGGAAGCCTTGTTGCGGGTCAAAAACGTTCGAAAGAAGGAAAAGAGGGACACCGCTCGCGCAACTGCCGGGCTGTTAGGCACCCGACGGTTTGTTTGGGTCGTTTTTTATGACGAGTACTGTACATCTTCACTGCTGCAACCAACAGTCGAACAATGGGCGCGACCCTACGTTTAATCTGGAATAAAATGAAAACTAAATAAACATTAAGTATAGCTTGCTCAGAATATTCTTCTTCATATTTTGCCCCTAACTTTAGAACTATTTGATGGCTTCACCTGACCTCTACTTTCACTTTCATCAGAATATTCCCATCTTCAATAAAACGTTAGTAGCTGTGATCATAATACTAGACTATCCCACTCAATGGACTACCCAGATTCCCATAAAAACCTTCGGTTAAAGTCGTACGAGTTTCATTTACTGTTCATTGTTTGGACCAGTTAAACAAGCGCGTCTTTGGCCAACTTTACTAGTTTTGCCTCTCAACACAGTTTAACGTGGAAAAATTACTTCCAACTAAATTTATTAGTGCCAGTTTACGAACTCAATTCAGAGTTAAAAGCCATTTGGAAAAGAAGATGCCGCCCATTTGCATTGTAAAAAATTGTGGTAACACATATAGCCGGAAACCACAGGTGAGTTCTGTTTCCTTTCACAAACTGCCGAAGTCCGATACGGAATTTCGTTTTTGGCTACGTGCTATTGGCAGGAATAATTAATTGGCAGGAAAACTCGGAACCAGATCCCTGTAACGATCATTAGTTTGCTCAAAGCATTTTGCTAGCGATAGTTTTATGAACGGCAAGAAAACTCGCCGCCTTAAACCAGGTGCAGCTCCCAGCGTCTTCAGGTGCAGCCAGACTAGCGGTTTTTTCGGCAAACCGGATGGTTTTCGGCACATTTTATGCCCGCGAGGAGGGTTCGAAAGCCCTCGATCCGTTTCGGCAAAAGTTGGGTCAAAAAGTCGGCAAAGCGGCTGCCGAATTTTGACCTACAATGAGGAAACATGAGCGTGTTAATCCCTCCCATGAAAACAGAAGCACGTGTACAAAATATACACGAATGAGACACTGTACGAAATCAATGAATATAATAAAATTAATTAAATGAGTAAATTCTTATCCGTATTTTATTACTAAACATGGATATAAAAAGTAGAAGATATGTCTTTAACGGCAATTACCGCTGTACCTTTATGACATTAGGCTAGGCCAGTTCAACATTAGGCTGACCTTTGACCTACTCGCTTTTTATCTGTTTAACGGCAAAAGCGTTTATGAAACTATATAGAGGGCTATATATGCAATGCGGTTGCTCTGCTGCTTTTTATTGTGGTTTCTGTCATTTCCTGCAATAACGTTGAGTTGTGATGAGTTGGAACTTCGAACGGAAAGTGTCGTTCATTACCGAGATTAGAAATAATCCAGTGCTTTGGGATACTAGTTCAAGACTACTCAAAAACAAAAAGAAGAAAGAAGAACCATGGGTAATCATCGGAAAACTTTTAGGTATTTCGTGTAAGTAGTTTGCCATCAAATGGAGTAAAAAACTGAAACTATCAATTTATTTTAGCAACAGAGGCGGAACATAAACATCGCGATATGAGTAATTTTACAAGGAAAGTACGCTTTCCTATGGGCGTCCCTCGTTCCACGTGGAATTGTTTTTGCTTCTGTCAATAAGGGCGGAGCAAAGCAGGGAAAATGCCGAACAGTGTGGATGCCCTTCTCCAAAACATACCGAAAAAATCCGTACCGAAAAAAAACGGTACGGAAAAAAACCGCTAGTCTGGCTGCACCTTTTGACCGCTTTGAACCCATGTATCCGGAGTGTGCTTTAGTTAATACTTCTGAAAACGACGTGAGTAATACCCACCAAAATATGAAAGATAACGAGAAAGAAAGTGAGTTGAATCTGGGGACGGCGAAGAGCCCATTAGCTTGCGGTTCATCTGAAAGTCAGCTGCCTCCTGTAACTCAAGACGAGTTGGAGCTTTCTGACGATGTAATCCAAGTTGACAGCCAGCAGTTTTTACCATCGCGGCACAGTTGTGCTACTCCTTTTAATGGTACATCCATCGATGGTACACCAAAGCGCTTACAGATGAAACCCATTCAATCCATTGAATCTTATCCGAAGCAACTTAATACTCTTAGAATAAGGAACAGAATAGCTATCTCTAAGATCGACGTATTAAAGGGTATGTTTGACCAACTGCGTAAAAACGGTTTGTCTGAAGCCGGAGCAGAAGCTGTTAACTGTTGTTTGTCAAGAACAGTTGCTGGCACGCTTGTAACAGATTTTCTAAAGAAAGGAAAGAAAGCTTCAAGGGTTAAGTTTTACGATGAACTGAAAGTTTTTGCTACTACTCTCCATTTTCATTCTCCAAGAGCCTACGAGTACATTCGGAAGCTTCTGAACGTTCTACCACATTCGAAAACCATAGCACGCTGGTACAGAAGTTTCGATGGCACGCCAGGCTTCAGTGATTATGCCCTATGTGTACTGAAGGCGAAAAAAGATGAAAATCCAGAAAAATACTTGTATTGTTTGTTAGTGTTTGACGAAATGCATATTCGGAATCACATCGAATATCATTCCGACAAACAAAGATTCATTGGTAGGATAGACTTTGGAGATCATATCGACGATGATAGCTTGCCAGAAGCTCGCGAAGCTCTCGTGTTCATGATCTCGAGTATTAATGAAGGGTGGAAATTCCCAGTAGGGTACTTTTTAACGGCTGGTGTTAGCGTAGAAGACAAAAAAATCTTCTCCTTCGGTTACTTACACTGCTTAATGACCACGGTGCTGAGATCGTGTCACTAACATTTGATGGCACCCAAACGAATATGTTCATGGCAAAAAAGTTAGGAGCATATTCGGATCACCCGTATCATACTCCGTACTTCCAACACCCATCAGATCCTACTAAAATAGTTTTTATCTTCCCTGACCCATGCCACATGTTGAAGTTGGTTAGAAACACTTTTTTCGACAAGAAAGTATTTACGATGGTAACGACGCTTCTGAGATGCAGTGGGAGTACTTGGAGGCTGTACACAAAATCCAAAGAGGTGAAGGTCTTGTGGCAGCCAATAACTGAAAGATCCGCACGTAAACTTCGTGAAACAAAAAATGAAAGTAAAATTAGCTGCGCAGCTTTTCAGCCGATCCGTGGCTACAAGCATAGAGTACTGTCGGTTGAACGATTTTGATGGCTTTCGTGACTCACATCAAATTGAGATATTTCTTCTTGCGATTAATGATGTCTTCGATGTTCATAATTCGCATGCACCTAGTGCCCCATTCTTTAAAGCATCATTACAGCAAACGAACTCCGCTTCCTATCTTAGTCGTTTGGAAGAAGTGGAAAGTTTACTTGAGCGGTTATACGTTCGCGAGTCACCTGAGAAAGACCCAGTTAATGTTCTGAGTAGCAGTCGTAAAACTGTTTTTTTGTGGGGGGGGGGGGAATATAGGAACCTGCCCTACTGAAAAACTCTACTCAATTCACGGAACCTATTGCTGCCGGTTACTTCAACCCATTCGTCAACCCCTTCTTTCCTACCAAGTATGGGTGCATTTTATCGTGAACAGCGCTATTCTCCTGTTGAGCTCGATAGCATTATTTGTCCACAATAAATTGACCGATCGCAGATCATTGTTCAACAACTTGTTGAACAAGGAGTGTGCGCAAAACACTCATCAAGGTAGACTGTTTGTAAACACTACCGCATGTTTGTAAACTAAATTGAATTTTATTATAAATGTTGTGGAAAACTTAAATAAATTCGTATTATTATTATAGAATAACGAATTGAAATTAATATTTTTAGCAGCTCTGAACCAAATTCAGCGGATAGAAGTTTGTTTCCCACTAATAGTATTGACATGTGGGAGATCATAGAGGAAAAATTGGCTGTGCTTTCCCTGTAAAAGAAATGCATATTAACTTCTTTATGTCAATGTGACGCAACATCAGCAAAAATAATAAAATTTGTTGGAGTTTTGAAAAAAATCTTGGTTTATTGAGTCATAAAAAATTAAAAAATTAAATTATTCAATTAATTGAAATTTACTCAATTAGCCAAGCGAATCAACTGTCGTTCTGTCGGAAATAGTCCTTCTTGTCTTCTTTTTCTTCAGTTCAACTGCCGACGCTATTTTCTTCATGGCACCATCAGCGAATTCGTCGCACTCAAAATCTGAACGTTATTGGCTTTTGAAGGCCGGATTTTCTTGTTTTGACGAGGGTAATAATTTTGGCAAGAGTCCGGCAATTAATCTCCACAGGACCTTAAAATAAATCTAAATAAATTTCGGTCTAACAAATGTAGAAATGAGCTGAGCTTACTTGTTTCTTTCCTCGAGTAAGAGGATACGCTTTTCTTCCATTTGGTATGGTTTTGTACTGTATTTATCTAATCGCCAAGATACGCATGGTGAACACTGTACCCTTCTCTTAGATATGTAGTTATTTACGTCTCATTCATTGAGGCCTATTTCAGAAGGTTACTTTTTTTGCTATTCACAAGCAAGGTCGAATTCATCAAGCAAGCCGGGGAATCTGGGAAAATTGTTCATGAACTTTCAAAAATTATAAAAATTACTACTCAATATATAAAAGAATTATATAAAGTAGCATTTGTGAAATGCATATTACTGTAACAAACTAAAATAGGGAAAACTTCTAAAAAGTCAAGTAGGCGCAGCTTGAAGGCCATTACCTTACTTTCTAACACGTAGGCACGTTTAACAAACAACTTTCTCGTAGGCCTAAAGGAAAAGGCGGAGGTACCTCGTGCCAAGAAAGTGTTCTTGGGTACCAAAGCTGACGTCCTTTTATGTAACTAAATAGGTCGGCCATTGGTATAATACCGATCAACCTAAGCCATACAGGCAGTTCAGGTTTAACGCACAGAAGCAGCGTAAGAAGAGCCGAAGCCCTCGGAAGACCAAGTGGCCATACCCGAACCATATATCCTCACTCCTTACTGTTCTGCCCGTAGTGAAGAAAACTGTAATTTGTGAGTAAACAATAAAGTGATAATTCAATAAAAACGTTGCCTTATTACATTGGTGGCAGCGTTCTCGAACCAGCCCCCGAAGATCTTCAGACCAATCAACGCAAACGTAAGTCAAAAAAAATTCCTTTGAAAAAAAACGACAGCGGTGCAAGCTTCCCCAAATCAGCCTATTCCCTTAACGGCTTCACAATAAAACGAAATACTTTCACCTCTTTTAAATACATCCGCGCTTCGTTGTTTTCCAAACTTCTCTGGCGAATCTGGCGAAGCCTCTGTTCGCTGATATCGCAACGATATTGAACGGGTTGGCAACACAATGCAGTGGAGCGGCCAACAGGGCCTCGCTGTGGGTGTTTTAAAGCTAGAAGGATTCTCTAGTGAATTTCGCAATTCCTTGCCAACTAAGCCAGTTAGTTTTAAAGAATTCCGACATATATTATTACACAGATACGGTGACGACCGTAATGAAATGCAACATTTAGTCAATCTCCAAACATGTAGCCAGGTAAAAACACATAACGTCAGGGAGTTCGCTGATAAAATCCGAAACCTCACTCAAAGAATCCACGAAAATGACGACCCACCACCTAGTTCCTTGTGGTTAGATAAAACCATGAAGGCCAACTTCATCCGAGGTCTTCTACCTCACTTAAAAGGTATCTTTTAAGTGCTGACCCCAAAACATTTAAAGATGCTATAGACATAGCAGCTAGGGAAGAAACAAACGAGAAAGTAGTTCCCCAGGCCACATTACAGGTTGATTTGAACCAGATCACTGCAGCTATAGCAGCACTAAACACTTCTAGCCTGAACCGCTCCGAGAGGAGTCGCACTCCCGAGCGCAGGTATTTCCGTAAAAAAAAACAACTACTAAAGATTCAGGCCTCAAACCAACAACAGGGATAAGAAAGTAAAGTTTAACGAGCCTCACTCAAGAAATTACAACACTCGTTTCTTAGGCTATCAACAACGTGGCCAAAATAGACATTTCCCCGCAAACACTCGGCAACAATGGCCAAGTTCTCAGTCCCCAACACGACTTCAAATAGATGGGTACAACGTTGAATGTTGGAACTGCCACAAAAGAGGACATTTCGCCTCACAGTGTCGTTCTCCAACAAACTGAAGGTGCTGACTGCGGCACATAGAGAAGGTCAGTCGTCACCATTTAAACACAAGTCCTTTGCGATGATGTCCCCAAATAGAATTTTCGTAGAAATTAAAATCGGCTCAATTCCTTTTCGATCGCTTATCGATACGGGCGCCGGAGTCACAGTTATGGACGCTAAAGCATTCGAGCTTTTGCCGTCCGGTATAACAATGACTAAAATTAATAATTATGTTTCGCTCGAATCTGTTACTGGAGAGAGAATGAATATTTTAGGGTGTTATAATTTGCCGTTTGAAATTCAAGGAAAAATTTTCAAGTTAGACGTATATGTAACCAAAGGTTTAGCGTACGAATGCATAATAGGCATGGATGCTATTAAGGAACAAGGCATAATTATCGACGGAGCGGCAATCTAGATTAGGTTACCTAGTAAACGGCAATCAATAAATGCAGTTAAGGACATTGAAATTGAATGCTTCGAAGCAAAGCCACATTAAGTAAAGAAATCAAAATTCCCGCGTACAGTCGGATGATGTCCACTGCCAAGTGTTCAGCCCCAAAGGCATTACAAGGAGTGGAAGTCCTTTTTGAACCACTTGTTCTCGAAGACAATGTAGAAATAGAACCAGCATTTGCGCTGTGTTCAGGTGGAAAAATTCCCATCTCAATTTGGAATGAAGGCCCTAATGAAATAATCTTAAGCAGAAATACAGCAATTGGTAAGATTTCACTGGCTAATGCTACTCTCATAGCAGCCGTGCACAGTCTTCCGAGTACAGAATACCCTCTTCTAGAAAATTTTGATTTTTTTTACGTCAAACCATGCGATAGGGGTAAACTAGTAAGATTACTGATCGAATACAGGGACATTTTCGCGAAGGACGATGCCGACTTAGGTCGAACTACGATGGTAAAACACAGTATTAAAACAACAGGGTCACCCCACTACCAAAGGCCTTATAGGATACCGGAAACACAAAAAGCGATAGTAAAACAACACATTAATGACATGTTAAAACGATAAATTATCCGCCCTTCTTCATCACCATGGGGAGCCCCTGTTGTTAGTGAAGAAGAAAGACGGATCACAAAGGTTCTGTGTTGATTTCCGTAAATTAAATTCAGTCACACGACGAGACGTTTATCCATTGCCAAGAATTGATGACACTTTAGACCGTCTAGGAAAAGCAAAATATTTTTCCGTCATGGACTTAGCCTCTGGTTATTGGCAGGTAGAGTTAGCGGAAGAGGATAAATTTAAAACGGCGTTTACTACATATTTTGGGCATTACGAATTCAATTGCATTCCTTTTGGTTTATCTAACGCACCTGCCACTTTCCAGAGACTTATGGACAAAATTCTTGCAGCCGAAACAAGACTGGAAAACGTCCTCGTTTATTTAGATGACCTCATAGTATTTTCGAAAACTTTTAACGACCACTTATTTCACCTCAAAGAAATTTTTGAACGGCTACGGAAAACAGAATTAAAACTTAAATCAAGAAAATGTGAGTTTTGTAAACCCGCAGTTAAATATCTCGGACATGTTGTCTCGGCTGAAGGAGTTCAACCAGATCCGGACAAGATAAAAGTAATAAAAGAATACCCAGTCCCGAAAACTATAAAACAGAATCGTTCTTTCTTAGAACTGGCAGGCTACTATAGAAAATTTATTAAAAATTATTGCAACCCTCACTACACCACTAAACAAGCTAACTAGAATAAACGTCCAATGCAAATGGACACACACAGAAACTAAAGCTTTTGTAACACTAAAAGAGCACCTTACAAGTAGCCCTATACTAGCGTATCCAGATTTCACGCAAGAGTTCTTGCTACATACCGATGCCTCAGACACAGGCTTAGGAGCTGTACTCAGCCAATTGCAAAATGGTAGGGAAGTCGTTATCGCATATGCCAGCAAAAGCCTATCCGATTCAGAATCCAAATACGCCACAGTAGAACGAGAAGCTTTAGCTATCGTATTCGCTGTTAAACATTTTCACCCTTATCTGTATGGTCGAAAGTTTAAAATTATCACAGACCATAACCCCCTCCGCTGGCTCATGAATGATAAAGATAGTTCGTCCAAACTTGCTAGATGGACACTTAAGTTACAAGACTATGATATGGAAATTAAATACAGACCGGTAAGAGTGAATAACAATGCGGATTGTCTGTCGAGAATTCCAATCAATGCAATTGAAAATACAAATACCCATTTTAATTTAAGTGAATTAGTTGCTGAGACTTGCAAAACCTTACAAATTAAACAAGTTCGTACTACGTCGTATCACCCTCAAACCGATGGTCTGACAGAGCGCTTTAACAAAACGTTGATTTTACTCCTAAAACACTACGTTAATAAAACACAAGAAGATTGGGATTCTTTCATACCATATGTTCACTTTGCATATCGGACTTCCATTCAATCTTCTAGCCAAGAATCCCCTTTCTTTCTGCTTTATGGAAGGGACCCTACCCTTCCTATTGATACACTATTAAGAAAACCTCTGAGAACCTACGCTATTGACGAAGATTATACAGCAGAAATGCTGGTCAAATTGACATCGGCTTGGAAAACAGCAAAAGAAATATACAGAAGTCATCAGAAAGACAAAAATATTATTATGACCAAAAAGCCAAAGATGTGAACTTCAAAGTAGGACAAAAAGTTTACCTTTCAAATCCTGCAACAAAACCTAGACTAGCCAGAAAACTAGACGTAAAATGGCACGGGCCTTATGGTATTATTGAATCCACATCACAAGTAAACGTTAGAATCCGCGAAATTTCAACATATAAAACTGAAATAGTTCATCTTAATCGCTTAAAGCCTTGTTTTGATAACCCATTGTCTGAACAAAGCGGCACTAACCACGAAAACCCACCTTCACTACAGCCCGCCACAAGGTCAAGACTGCCACTCATAGGGCTTGTCCCAAATAGGGTTTGCAGTCAGGGCTTCCACTTTTTCAACTACGAAAACTTTAGCTGCGTTGCCAAAACCTCCAGAAAACCTCTAGATTTTGCTTTTGTTGAAAAAAATAATACTTGTTACCGGTTTTCTCACGAGATGGCGTACAGAAGGTACAGATCTCCAAAAAATTGCGGCGCACAATTTGAAAACTAGTAAATTTCAATGGAACAGTACTACTTGATAATCAGCAAACTTGCATGTTTGATCCTAGAAAAAATAATGGATGTTGATTAGAACACCGCTACAGTTTATTTAAAGAAGTTTCGGACGTTCCCCTTATTTAAGAAATAAACGAAAAATAAAGCATTGCGACATATCCAAATTCGTACTTTGGATTTTGTAATTGCTTGAGTTACGACAAACAATCCAAATTGAGATCACAAAGCAATATTTATCACAGGTAATTTGGCAGTTTTTCAAATAACTGAAATGAGATTCAAATTGGTTATTTAGACATAAAAAATTAGTCGAATCAATTGCACGAGGAACAAGCGGTAGGATGGAACAAAAGGAACGAGCATGAGGTGAGATTTAATTGTGTTGACTAAATCAATTCCTTTACCACTTCATAGCTGCATAAGACAATCTTACAATGAGATTCAATTATGTTGATTGAGCAGGAACTACATATCATAGCTGCATAATGCACATTTTTCAAGGTAACAAATGAAATAATACTGGATTGACTGGATTACAACAAATAACCACATAAGGCACATTGTGAAATGGATAACATTTCAATTAAGACTGACAATTATGACTACAGATGCGAGAATGATCATCAATGGACTTATTGGCACTTACAGCCATAACGGCATCGACCATTTCTTGGGGAAAGTTTGTTCCATTGTCGCAATCACAATTTAACTTGAACCACTCGCGACACTGAAGCAAACTTGAAAGTGTAAGATTATGTAAGCAATTTCGCTGCTTATTTTTTACCAGTTGCATCTGGCTAAATATACGCTCTACAGCAACGTTGCTGAATGGTAGAGAGAATATATACCCAATCACTTTGCACAGATTGGGAAACTTTCTTTCACCATTGCACACTTGCTTCTGAACCACCTGCCAGTAGTGCAGTGTATTCATTTCGCGAAAACTACTCTCCGTGACATCGGCACCAAACCATTCGCATGTAATATTGATATGCTCTCGATATTCAATCATGAGGGCACTTTCATCCACAAATTTATTCATGGCAGTGAAGCGTTTAAATATACCTTCAATTAAATCCATTCGGCAGTCGCGAGCGATGTTCGGCTTCAGTATCTCGATGTATCTGAACAACGGATCGGAAAAATCGAATCTTGACTTTATTTGCTGAATTGCTTCAATAAAAAAGCCTCGGCAGCAGCTGAACAGAAGTTGTTTTTCACTCTCTGTTAGATTAGTCCCGTGTTCGTTAAACCAGTTGTAACAGGCAGGCCCTGAAAAGAATAGCAATTAATCGTATAACTCATGACATCTAAAAACGAAGATATTACCAAGGTATATTTCATGAAGTGGGAGCCACTCAATCTCCTCTTTCGGATTGGTACTCAATGGGTGAGTATTTTTAACATAGGCATTCGACATGAAGTTCCTTGCGAATGATCTTACGAGATCATAAACACGAGTCTTCAGCTCGAAAATCATGGGCGCTTCAGATTGGAATGTTTTGTTAAAGGTGTTGAACATTTCCAATGCGCAGGCGACGAAGAGTAAAAAACCGTGCGTCAGAGGATGTTTCAAATTACAGAGGATCTTTTCGTTAGACTGCTTGCTGTCTTCGAATCTTTCCGCTTCAAAATACAGAATCAGGGCATGGCGCTGTTCAAGGATGCGTTTAACGCACGCTTCTAACGAAAGCCATCTGGTTTGTCCTCGAGAAAGAATTTGGTGTTTGGCCACTTGCACAAACTCTTGGAATGCAGCAAAAGTTCTCCTTCTAGCTGAACTGTGCGAAAAGTGATTGTAAATTCCTCTAACGAGCTCTTCAAGATCTTTCGGTAAATTCTTGCAAGCGTAGGAGGCGCACAGGTGGATGGAGTGGCACGAGCATTTAACGCTGAAAATTCCCGGTAT
>JAHZNP010001068.1:0-27507 GCA_020615345.1 Triops cancriformis
AAAGGTAAAAGCACTTAAAAAGGCACAAAACAGCTCAAAACACAAAATCAATCAATCGCACGTCTGTCTAACGTCACTATTCCTTTTCAACTAGTCGGTGGTCAGAAACATGCAAAAAGCGTGCAAGGTCACTCGTCACAAGCCTCGAGCGTATAGCCAAGCCGAGGTCGCATAGAGTCACTCTTCGTTTTTAAGTAGTAAATGAGTACTTGCTACTAGTTTTTGGGGAGAGAATGCCCATATTGTCGGAGTTGCACACCATCTTTTGGCAGAGGTACAGTTTTTTGTTAGCCGCCTCCAAGTATAGGAAGGCAGAATACACTAGTTTCTGGTACCCTTTTTAACTGTGTAAATGCCTTGGAATATTCAATAACTCCAT
Source organism: Triops cancriformis (assembly GCA_020615345.1). NCBI lineage: Eukaryota > Metazoa > Arthropoda > Branchiopoda > Notostraca > Triopsidae > Triops > Triops cancriformis. Next base: position 380 of record JAHZNP010001068.1, read on the forward strand.
AAATTTCTTTGACGTAAATTTTTAAACGACGTTCAAAATTCTGATGGCTGACGTAAGTTGGAGGGAATTTCCTTCGAATGGGCGTATAGTTGTGAAGTCTAGTTAATTTTTATAAATGAGTTTAATTAGCATAATTCCACGAAATTTCTTGATTGGAACTGTATTATTACTAAGTTTTGCTTCAAGTCTTCAGATTTTGTGAAAACTCATGCTACTTACTTATGGAGATATTTTAGCCTGGCTTTCGTAAGCAACGAAATTGGTAAGTAACGATATTGGTAAGCAACGAAAATTAATAATATAATTTGTTAATGCAAATCCTGACGAAATTATTTCGTATGAATTCCTAGCGTGTTCACGTCAGCAATCCAGTTCTTACACATAAATTATTTTGAGCATTGGACGGAATATTGGGAGTTCGGGGAAAGGACGCCTCGTGAACAGTCATAAATATTTTTTGAGACGCATTCAGCAAATTCCTCACACAAACGCAAATCGTAGATTTTATCTAATAGCAATTTAAGATTATTCCTTCATACGTAAGATTTCAAAAAATGTGAAAGAAGATAATGTGTGGTTTTTCCGACATACTTCGTCTTAACGATACACAAATTATTTCTGAATACTTTCAAGTATGACAGGTCACTTTTCATTTAATTATGATTAACTGTAGGTTTGCTTGTCATGTCTTTAAGTGTAGTAATGTAAGTTATAACTCGTCACAATTTACAGCAGTTGAATTAAAGCTCTGGTACACAAAACGCTCCCACAATGGAATAGCGTGAATAGGAGAATACGTGATTCGGCGGAAGTCTTTCAATGTGTCATAAAACCATGATGACAGTAATGTTAAGGTTAGCCATATAAGTGAAAAACTTGGTATTTCTTTCAAGAAAAGCTCATTATAAATTTGTAAACTTGAGTTGACTTTTTATCGTTTTTTTTCAGAAGTGGAAGAAATAGACAATTGGGTGAACTTCGCAGTAGATTACTCTTCAAGAACATCTCATTGGAAAAGTTCTACTATTTTCATTTTTAAAAATAAAAATTAGAAAGTTCCCCCAGTAGATCTAGTACGAGGTAATATAAGTATATCTGAGTTGTGCACTGCGTATTGCTAAGATAACATTACTAACCAATCCATTTGCTCAGATATCGACGCATTTTCATTATTCTCTGAAAGACTCTCCCATTTTCTTCGTCTATCACAGGAACAGGCGACGTACAACTCCAAGTGTCGTTAAGTTCATCGTAAATCGACTTTCTGACGTGAAGTTCAACTGGAAGATCATAATACTCGTAAAACAAGTCTATTGCGCAATACAGTACGTGTGGGTGTCCATTCCCACCTCCACCTCTTTTTTCTCTAGTTTGCCCTGTCCTGTTAAACCCGTTACAATTTAAACAAAGGCTGGACATGTGTTGCTAACGCAAAATTTGCTGTTTTATCAAGTCAAAACGAAAGTAGCCCCCCTTTTTTCCCCCTTAAAGGTAAACAATCCGTTTCTCGCCTGGTCCCAAACAAGTTGCCCCTTATTTTCTTTGTTGTTTCACCCCCCCAATCCAAACGTTTTCCTCTTATCACGTAAAAGTGACTTATATTTGCAGAAGAAGGATGGGGGGTTGGGGTGGAAGTAATCTCGCTCAGGGTAGAAGATTGCTCCTCAGGTTAGTACATAGAAACCCCACCCTTTCCACCCCCACCGTCTTTACTTGTATCTTTAGCCCCCCAAAGCCCCCAGAATCCTTCATGGGGGCAAAAACAAAAGGCTCTGATTGTCAAATATTGACAAAGAAAAGCTGAGAGCTTTATAGCTGCTGACTTTTTCGATAAGACTAAAAGTATCCCCCCTTACCCCCTTTCCAACGAGATGCCAATAAACGATTGCAGTTAACATCCTTTTCTCTTGGAAAATCATCTTTTCTCGTGAGAAAGAAAAACTTGTCCGTTACTCTACAAAGAGAGAAAATCGTTCAAAATGAAAACTTAATAGCAATTTCTGCCATCGTACGCTATCGAAGCTAAACACGTTAACCAGAACCCATTTTATTGTTGTTAGGTTTATAGTACAGAGCACTGAAGAATGAAATAATTTAGTAAACGCACCAAGAAACGTTTTTCGGCTGCACAACAGTAAAAAGCGTGCACTGTAAAAAAAATTGTAAATTTACAATTGCAGCAAAAAAAATATAAGGACTTTACTGTAAAAAATACTTTAACAATGTTTTTATTACAACAAATTCGTGGTTAAAAAATCAGTTTTGTCAGTACTTTTACAGTGAAGTTCTTGTGATTTTTTGCTGCACAACGAATCATTGTAAATTCACAAAATATTTTTTTACACTGTGGCGACGTTTGGATCAAGTTCCACATATTGGGAAAGCGCAGCACTGAAATATTGTGAAGATTTGTGGTTCAGTAGAATTGTTTGTATCTGAACTTCCGGGGTGACACCTGGATAATTTTTCAAATCTGACGATCTTAAATGTATTATAGAGGTTTTCTTCTGGTGAAAACAGCGCAGAAATCCCTCGAAACAAAGAGAATAAGATGGCTCACCAATGATCTTGACAAGCTGGGTTTAGGTATGCATGTGTGACAAGGTGAAGCACAGCACCCTCGGGGCAATGCCATCATTTCCAGCTCTGTAATTGAACACATGCCTCATTAGGTTCGGGGAAAAGGCCTCTATGCAAGTCAGGGAGTTAACGAGCAGGTTAATGAGAACCCATTTTAATGAACCTGTGGGACCTTTTTGGCATTGCAACATATACGTTCTAACGTGCCCTTAACACCCCGTTACCCCACTCTTTTGGGTCTCTCCTTTTTTCCTAGCCACGTAATGTGTTAAGCGAGCGTAGGCGGGCGAACCAGATACTCGGGTCATTCCATTGTCATAGGTGGAAACGTCAGTGGGTAGGAGAAGTTTTTGGGGGTTCGATTCGAAAATTTCCTCCTACCATTGTCTCGTTTCACCATCTAACTTTTGTAAACATTCAGTACGGCCGATTAAAGCCAAGACGGAGTAACGGAGCTGCTTGTTACGTATATATATATATATATATATACGTTTTATACACACAAGGCTACGGAGTACGTGATCTCGTACAGGAGCGCAAGGATTTGGCTTGTTCTGGTAAAGAATCCCCCTCCGTTGCAAGCAAATTGCTGTTTTTTCTGTGTTAGATGGCCCTTATCAAAGCATTTTGCCGACTTGTTAAGCACATTCGAGCATACAAAGCTTTAAACATCACAAAAGCAGTTTAACAATCTTTTTCAAAGGAAATGTCAGGAAATACACACAAGGGCTATTTATCAAACAATACCCTAAAAGTGTTCCAAAAAGCAGTATTAAGAACGCAGGAAAACAACAAATGTAGCCTTTAACCCCTGAGACACCAGTTTAACTCTCGTTAGGAGTTCAAACAATCAAAACGTACACTGGGCCTGAAATTCCATCAGGTTTTTTCCTCTCTTCCTCTTCTTGTTACCAAGTACGGCAACATCGTCCTCAAAAAATGTTTCATCCCTAGCTCCCCAAAAAAGAAAAGAAAAAAGAAAGAGGCGCTCTAAGTTAAATGAGCCTGTCAAACCAAACAAGTCTTTGTTGAGTGTATTAGCTCAGACCCAACTCCAAGCCCCAGCTCAAAGCAAACAGGTAATCGAGAGAATGTGATTGTTGAAATATTGTCCCGTGCATTCTTGGCCTCTGCCGTAGGCTTACACACAAAGGAAAAGAAAAGGTAAGAGGTTTCTAAAGAGTGCTATGGTATCGAAAGCTTTTTGATTTAATAACCCAGGCGATCTGTCTTGGCATTTAAGCATATTAACTTAAGGGACAGACAAGGAAGATAGCTATCGAAGACTTCACCCCCCCCTTTCCCCGGCCTGAAACAACGAAACTTGCTACCAGAAAAAAGGAAAACCTCTCCTAACGACGAAATTTCATTACTAGGGAGGTCTCTTTGGGGTCTTGTCATTAGGCAAAGCCGGCAAGGGTCCACAAGAGCTTAACCCCCCCTTCAAAAATCCCTTCTGCTAAAAATGTTCGTTTTTAATGTCCAGATCTTGTTTATGGCCCGCACGTGAGTTCCGATCCATTTCATTAGCCCCCTGTATTGTCAGTATGTGTGTGTGCTGGCTCCCTCTCAGCGCAGAATACACTATCAGCTCGCATCAAATCTATCAGGCAATGACAAACATCGCATAGCGAGGCCAGGAGGGAGATGCGTGTTTTATTTCATTTCATCTGGCGTTAGACCCCTCCAGTTCATCGGACTTATTGATACTGCAGTATAATACTTATCGTCACGGATTCCACCCTGGTTTGGAACGCGACGTACCCCGAAGGAGGGGCGCTACGCAATAGCAGCTCGTATTCCTAATTTAAGGACGGGGGGCAAGGGTGAAAGCGAGGGGTCTGGGACCCTGTTTAGTATGTCGAAACTAACGTGATCCCGTCGACAAATATTTCCTATTACGCTCCCAGCCGGGCTATTAAAACGAGAGCGTGAAGGGCTGAAAAGCCAACGAAAGAAAAAGCTGATAAGATATGGAACGCCACACGGAGCTTTTACAATGTATCCAATTTCATACATTTCCATAATTATCTGACGACATGGCTTTCGCACCCGGTAGTGGTAGTGAGGGGGTTGGGGGGGGGGGGGGAGAAACAGGGATTGGGACACTAGTAAGAACACGGGGTTTGCAGGAGAGATGGGGGAAAGGGTTTTTAGAAGATTAAAATTCAATGGAAATCTCGTCGTAACACGCGTTTAAGCAATGCTGCGTGCTGCTGCCCCGCGGTTCAAACTGGGGAGTGCTTTCAATTCTGGTTTACGGCGATAAAAGCGTGCCGGCGAAATTTAGGACGGGATTGAGACAATCGCGTGGTAGCAATGCGTACTGGTAACCTATGTGACTTCAAACTAGGGTAAACGTTCTTCAGCAAAGGGGCTGCTAATCCCCATTTCAAAACAAATGCTTTAAAAGGACAACCAACACTTGGATCATGATCATTCTAATTAATGTGAAAGCTTCCGTATCCTGTAAAGGAATTATGAGATAAGAGTCAATACTTGTGGTAGTAAAGAAGTTAATTTCGTCACGAAAATTACGAGAAAAAAATATGCAACGCGGTTGTCTGAAAGTGTTCTCGTGAACCATTGTCTCGTGTTTGCAAAAGTTTGGTCGCGATGAACTGACATGTTTCGTTTTCAGTCGAGGATAACCCTGTAAAAAATTCTTTTGTGAATTTACAATGATTCGTTGTGCAGGAAAAAATTACAAGGACTTCGCTGTAAAAATACTTACAAAACTGATTTTTTAACCACGAATTTGTTGTGGAAAAACATTTTAAAAGTATTTTTACAGTAAAGTCCTTTTAATTTTTTGCTGCAATTGTAAATTCACATTTTTTTTGCAGTGAAGGGCACCTTGTGATTTTTCCCTGTAAGCTTTTTGCTGCAACCTAGTAGTTAATAAATGTCTTCCACAAGAGTGTGACTTATGATGTCCTTCTACATTAATTTCGGACTAAGAATACAGAAAACCAAAATTATCTTGCTCCTTCCTTCGGAACTGAATTACACTCGTCGTTCCTCTTAGCTCATTTAGAAAACAATATTTTATTGCCTCAACACAAAAGAGAATCAACTCAGTTGATGAAGTCAATTGTAAAATTCAATTTCATTTTCCATAATACACGATCGCTTCAAATTATACTCACTAGAAGCAACAGTGTCTCTGCTATTCATGAAGCTAGCCAGTGTTTGGAAGAAAAGAAAAGTAAGAGTAGATCGTGGCTAAAAGTAAATGTACTTCTTTTGTTGTTTTCCCCAAAAAACCTATCTAATCAGAATTTTGTTAAGAATACTGATAATACTACTTTTATTATTAATATTGACAGACTCAATGTATTGGGTTGATCAAAAAGAGCGTTCCGATTTTCGATCAATTGCGCAATCGATCAGCCCGCGTACTTCTTTATGTGTGCATATACATTCTTTTTTTCATAAACTGCCAAAAGGGGTCGCTTAGCGACATACTTGCCAAACTTTTGCAACTCTTGACTTCAGAACAAACTTTTTATTCAACGCTAAAAGATAGACGATACCGCTGAGAATTTTCGCCATATTTTGCGTTATAATTTCCACCAAGGACTCAACGCTTGGGAAACGACTAAAAACTTTTATGCAGCTTATGGGTCCTAATGCCCAAAAGATGTGTGGTTCGGAAACGGTGTCCGCTGTTTTGAAGGGGAAATTTTTGTGTCTAATAGGGTGACCGAACGGGTCGCCTTTAAGAGGTCGTTACGGACAAAACAACGACTTCGATGTACACAAACCCACATCTGACAATTCAAAAAATACAGGGAATTGTTGGTTTATCACAAGAAAGCGTTGTGAAACACCAAAATCCGCTGGATACGTGAAAACGTTGCGGACCGCTGGATGTGCGGTTTCCGAACTATCCGCACTTTCAGCATTTTCAGCACAGCGCGTGGACGCGTGCTAGTTATTGCTGAATGAAAATTAGGATAAATTTTGTGGGATGTTCTAACAGCACTCTTATTACAGCCCTGACATTACTTCATCAGACTACAATCTTTTCCGCTCACTTTAAAATTCTCTACATGGAAATTTGTTTGTACATCTGCAGGCCATAAAAAAGCACCTCGATCAGTTTTTGGCATAAGAATAGAAGACGCTATTGCAGAAGGGCATCTTTGATCTACACAAGCGTTGGGCTTAAGTCAACGAACAAAATGACTAAAACACCCTTCACTCAACTTCCATACCTACATAGAAATTCGCTTTCAAATTTGACGTAAAAATCGGAACGGTCTTTCTGATCAACCCAATATTATGTGAGTTCCAGTATTATTACAATATCATAAAGTATTTCATTAGTTTATTTTACACTGAAAAATAAATATTCACGATAAACTTATGATGAAGCTTAAAGCATCTTTACTTAATTTTACAGGCGTGTTTAAACACTTTTGTAACTGTCTTGGCTCCACTGCCATTAAAGGAATTCCTTGTTCCATTTTTATCAAACGCATTTTGTTACACTCTTTTCGTAGCTTCAGTTTGGAGTTTTCATACCACATGTAAAAATCTTGAGAGTTGAAGTCTAAGGTCTCAATGTTTCTTTAGCTTTAGTTACATACATTTCCCCCACAAAATTATTGGGTTTTCTATTAAAAATAAAATTATAAATATAAAACCTCTTCTCATTAGGAAAGCAGTGAAGAAATGTATAATTAATTATATAGTAAACTTATTATTAACTTAAATATTACATTTATAATTAAGCTAAACATAAAAACTATGACATTATTCGTTCGCCAAAACCCTTGTTGTTTCTATTAATTTTTTAGCAGCTTACGGGCAAACTTTAGTGCCACTTTGAGTTTTTATGGTCTCTCGATATTTGTTGTTCGTATTTTTGTACGATTACATCACTTAGAATTGACCCTCTGTCCTCTGGGAATTGGCCAGCTTCTAATTACTTTTTTTCCACGAAAATGGCGTCGATTTTCAGAACCCCCGAAGCGATCCTTAACTTTAAAGAAGCCTAAACTAAATCTTTTTACGATCTATTCCACACCTAAAATTTTTCACTAGGCTTGTCAGACTTGCTGAGTTACGTCCTCTTTGTTCTGAATCACTATCTCGTGAAACTGTAACGACGAATATTCTTGGATAGATCACTCACAACACGGCATGTGTACAAATGTTGAAAACGACACGATTGTTTTCTCAGAATGCTACTTTTTTACTCATATATTTCCCTAAAGCAGTCCGGACGTTAACGAGACTTTTCTTAAGTACGGTGTCCTGTCAAGTTTTTTGTACGAAGCAGAGGACTTTCCAAAAGTTGCAAGTCCAACGCGTTCTTTGCAGTAAAGCTTGAAAAAACTACAATTCTCCGCTTTAACAAGTCGACAAACTCATTTCTGCTGGAAATACTCGTTTCTAGAACAGCAACAACAACAAAAAAAAGGAAAACATCGGCTAAAAAGTTTATAACTCGAGGTATCACCTGCTAGTTATGGGTATCACGTTCTCTTTGGTGGCTCCGTTTTGCTGGTGCAGTGACTGGCGAGGCGTCAACGTTTTCGTTTTTAAACCTTCCAGGAGCCTTAAATTACGTCAGTGTCGCCTTTCAAGATGCAAAGTTTAACCTCTAGGCACGTTTCAAGTATATCATCGGATCTGGCCTGCGATCAAGTGACTTGTTTAGCACTCGTAACGTTTTTATTTTCCTCTTCCTTTATTTTATTATTCTCTTCCACTCGGCGTCACTTTTTATTCTAACCTTCTAGCCTGTTACGATTCTCCAATTTCGTTTTCATAACACATTTGACTCTTTCCACTGTTTGGTATGTGTTATGACTATTGTTCCTTAAACCTGGATTCATGTACCCGAGCCTTCTTTGCTATACAACACCAACTAGGCTTGTGCATGTGGTTTAAAGGGCAAACGGAGTCTATTGTTGCTTTACAGATCGAATTGGAACCTCCAACATCTGCTACACATGGTCACGGACATGGCACGGACCTTTACTGTCATCAAGCGCCAAGAGAGCAAGCAATACCACCCCCCATTTTCTCAATAATCCCCCCAAAAGTGTTTCAATATCTATAGTAACCCGAAAAGACAGCACGAGCCTCGAAGATCAACGCTAGCAAAATGCTGTACAAGTCGTAGACCGAAACTTCATGTGTTTGTATGTGACATGTACAGTACCATTCGGTTTGGGGGGGGGGGGGGGGGGAAGGGGCAATGAGCCATTGTCCTCTGGACCCCAAAAGCTCTCGCTAATCCGCAACACCCATCAAAAGAGAGCTAAATGTCACCCATATTACCATCTACTCCCCGCTAACCTTTCATTTTCGACTGTGTGTACCCTTTGGCTTGGGCTACACATTATGTCTCTTTCTGATGTTGGTCTGTCCTTCCTGTCCCCCTAGCACCAAAACTGACCATCCGCGCTGATGATGGACTCGTTTTGCGAACATATGTCTAATCTCTTTTGCTTAATGCCAAACTCTGTTAGCGATCAAAAAGCAACGCCCCAAACAAAGACGCGCTACGGTAAGATAAAAGGGAAAAGGAGTTAACTCCTCCCTCCAAAGGGTGGGTGGGTTGAAAGTCTAATCCAACACGTTCAATCCTACGTTGAATTCTAATCCGACGCCATAAATTGGCAAAGCGCCCAAGTTGGAGCTTCAACTGTTACAGTTTACCAATGCAGGTCGAGTAACAGCAACAATGAATTCCGATTCCCTGGCGAGCCATTGCGCCCCAACGAGGTTAGCAACGTTGATGGGAGAAGAAAAACATGCGTGGAGTTGCAATTTCGGTGGGAATTCTTTTCGTTTTTTTCAGCTGGGTTCTTGTTGTTCTACAACCAAGTTGCGCTTTTTTAAGCAATTTCTGTATAACGTGACACCCAAACTCAAATCGAGTCGTTCAGGAAAACTGACGCGTAACCAAACGATCTACAATTTTTCATCGAATAATGTAAAACTCCACCAGATCATTAAGAACGATTTTTTAACCTACTTTTAGTTATAGTAGAAAAGGTCAAATTAAAAGAAAGCCAAATTAAAGAAAAAGTAAACAAACAGTAAGTAATAAAAGAAACATAAATCAATGTATTATGCAGTACAACATGTATTATAGCATACGTTAGAAATATTATAGTTCTGAGTAGATATTATTGTAACTATACATTATAAAAGTATTTTATAGAGATAGTTGGAAATAAAGGTATTAATTCAACTTATTAATCCAGGAATCACAACGTAACTTATTGATACAGAAATAATAAAATCCAAAAGTGTCCTCTGACTTTTCTTTTAAGTACCATCATAGGCCTAGTGGTGGTTACATTTATTTGAACAAAATTTTTATCAATTACATTTTCATGAGAGGGAAAGTAGAGAACTTTTACAAACATTTTAGGTAGTTCTTCACCTTATGAAACTAATAATTTGGATTTTGACTTTTATAAATAAGAGAACCTTTAATGCATTTAATCCTCTGAAATATGAATCCTTAAAACATTTAATCCTGGGACATTTTTTCCTCTTTTTTCCGAGCGATTTATTATAAATAACGTGTATACATTTTTCTTTTTTAACACGACCGTGAGCACTTGCTTTTCGTTAACCTTTATATATCGTAAACATCACAAATAAAATTTACATTCAAATCAAGAATCGTTTTACGTATGATTTTCTCTACTCCAGCTAGTAATGCAAATTATACACGTTAGGATAGGACTCGGCATACTTTTATTTTAGTATTTACGATTTTAATCAATTACCATTTCTAAACTTTACACGGCGTCTAATAAGGAAATTGTAAATCTAACCATAGGTTTTATATTGCCACTCCTACAGTTCGAAACAAAATTCTGCCTTATTGACTTTTTGTGATGTGGTTAAGAGTTATTGATTCAAGGAACTTTTAGCATTTTACCAATTTTGTAAGTATTTTATAATATATTGTGTGCGAAGCTCGTTTTTTTAAATTTATCTGGCGTGAGCAAGGCTCGTTGCCTTCAAGATTACATTTCATGATTTAGGTAAACCTTTCTGTAGTATTGTATTAATACATCAAGCAAAACATGGATATCACAGTATAAAAATTGTTTGTACTTTTGTTGTTAACTGTCAGTTTTTGTGTCCGATTCATCTAGGTTTCATCTTTTAGTGTCAAAAGAGCTGACAGTGTCGAAGCAAAGGTTGTTGCTATGATAGGTCTAACTGTTGTTTCTTAATGCGTAATTGGTCAATACTTTTGAGTAAAATTATTAAATACAAATAAAATTTAAAGGAATAACCTATATATTTGTAAATACGTATTTATAAACAAAGAAAGGCACAGGTAAAAACCAACGCCATATTCAAGAAGAAATATCAAGTAATACATAATACTGTCTCGAACCAGCCTCAGTCTATACGAAACTTAGTTTTGAGGAACACACTCTTTGTGTAAAGCGAGACTCTGCTTGCCTTTTTTCATATACAAAAAGTCCTTTCTTAATTATTCTCCAAAGCTATGAAACATGACGAAAAAAACCTCGTCAGAATTTTGAATGGTTCCTAGTCTTTCAATAAACGTGCAATTTAAGGAGAGTAGCGAACTGGGTTGGTTTGAAAAGACGGCGCATAAAGTTTTCGGCTACCGGACAGACATTTAATTACTCATACTCTTTCGGCAATATGCACAAAGTGCCTTCATTTTCTTTGGGAAGCTTCCAGACAACAGGGCCATTCAAAGACAATTAGCCTACCCGAAGCTTGCAGCAGCAGCAGAGGCACAAGTTCTAAAGCGCTTGGGCTGTTGTGTATGTGTGTGTGTATGTATGTGAGTGTGGGGATGCATGCATACATGTCTACCCCATACAAATGAAAGTTGTTGGCTCTTAAAGAATCCTATTTACCAACTCTGCACACGCTCGGCCTGCTGCTGCTGCTGGCTTGCTTCTTTTGATGTTCCTACTCAGGTCCAAAAGCCCTTGCGCCATAAATACGCGCATCAACTTCGGTGGCCATGTTCGCTTCCATCCTTACGTCTGCTTGCGTCAACAAGAAAGCCGTAAGCGAACTCAACTTATTTCCTCTCCCCAATCAAACTCAGTTTATGCAAATCCCCCTCTCTTATTACTTCGCCAGAGAAATTAGCTGGGGAGTCTTCTAGAGTACCGCACAGTGCTGGGAACTCGGGCTGTCAAGCGGTTTACAGCGAAATGAGTTAATCCCAAGTTGTGCTTAGCAACAACTCAACTTTGCGCTAATTGAAATTGCGCTCACGAACAGAGACGCAGCCATCCAAATTTTCTTACGTTACCCAAACAACCTTTTAAAACAACGGATGCGACACGCAAAACGAATGCTCATACTTTGCAAAGCTTCTTAACGTCGCTAGTGCGTTGCACACGCTACGCTGCGCCACTGGCGGATTGTGCGTTCAACACCCAACTCGGCCATGTGTTCCTGTCAGGGAAACCGTTTTCTACTCCACAGAGTAGCTTTAACCCTTGTGACTTAACCTCCGGGTTTAACTTACCACAAGCCCTGGGGAGCAGATTCCTCGGTCCGACTTGTACAGCAAAGTTGGTATGCTTTATGGTAACCTTTTCGAATGAATGCTAACCGTTACTGTTAAGGGCTAGCGGGCAGCAAAATGGCGGACGCGGAGGGCAGACGGGAGAAGAAAAGGCAGGCAGCACAATTAAGAGATGAGATGATTGTTTAGTCATGACGGTGAAGGGAGGCACAACTGTGGTGCGGGACGGACATAAACAAGGTTCCCGGAAACCTCATCCCGCCGCAAACATCAAGTTTAATTAGACGCTCGTATAAACCTTCGCAAGTTCGCAAGTTGCAGCCAAACAGCGCACCAGGGGAGGGTTGGTCTTTCTTACGGCTGTAGATGGCACACCAGCGGTTTTTACTGTCTTTTTTTCTTTTTTTTAACAGCAGCGTGGACAAAAATTCGCGAACATTGGGTAAGGAAACTAGCAAGGTGACGGAAAAAAGAAGTGGCATGGTATTCGAAAAACGTAAGTATTCGGAAACGGCGTTGGCAAGTCAACAATGAAAGGTTCGAAAGAGGCTTGAGCTTGAAAGCGAAATGTTCGCTAAAGCCAGCTCGCAAGGAAAAGCTGATGAAGTTGGAAATGCACAGGAGTGAAACCTCGTGACACAGAATCTTCGGAAAACGTTGGAAAAGAGAGCTTGGGAGGGAGACTTTCAGAAAAGGGTTTTAGAACTGCCAAGAAGGAAACGTTTCGTCGCAAGCTCTTTGGAAGTGTTTGAAAATAAGAAGCAGCGAGGAAAACATGGAAAGAAGGTTGAAAATGAGGAAGAATGGCATCTCGTGCTGCGAAGTCTTGGAAAATGTTCGAAAGTGAATTCTTGCCAGGAAATCTTCAAAATAATGTGTTGAAAGTCCCGAAAATGAGGCCTCTTTGCCGGAAGTTTTCGAAAGATGTTCGTAACAGAGGCTTCACAAGCAAACCTTCATGGAAAGATTCAATGTGTACAGTAGGCTACTCGGCAAAAAAAAACGGGCCAAACAAACCGCCCTATGCTAACGTCCCACGCCACTGGGACAGGAAGCCTTGCGGGTCAAAAACGTTCGAAAGACAAAAAAAGGGACACCGCTCACGTAACTGCCGTGGCGGTAGGATAGGGAAGTTTGTTTGGCCAGTTTTTTTGCCGAGTACTGTACAGTACAGTACTTGTGAAAAAAACGACCCAAACAAACCGTCCTATACCTAACGGCCCGGCAGTTGCGTGAGCGATGTCCCATTCCAGCGTCTTCCGAACGCTTGTGACCCGCAGCAAGGCTGCTCTCAGTGTCGTGGTACTCTAGCATAGTCTGTTTCGGTCGATTTTCTTTTAAAGCGTACTACACAAGAACGTAATTTCTCGACGCAAAATCTTTTAAAAAATTGAAAAGCAGAGCTTGCTAGGAAAGTTGCGCTAAACAAGGTTCAAAAGATAAAAGAATGGAATCTCTTAGTTCCAAAATCTTGGAAAAGTGTTTTAAGATGAGAACTTGCACGAATCTTTGAAAAATAATCCGTAAGAATTAAACATCGCTCGAAACGACCAAAAATAAAATCACTGACTGCCGAGTGGACGACATTTTAAAACTATTTGGGTTTGCTAAACGAAAAGTTTTTGAAGATATTTTTGAAAAATCCCCAAAAGAGAGCCGGTCATGCAGCCCGTCCGAAAAAAACTGGAGCAACGGTCTATGTTTCAGCAGATTTATGAAAAAAAATACATCGAAAATACTCGAGTGCTCAATAAGTAAATCTGCTGTCAAAACATTCGGGAAACAGATACAATCTTTCTCTAATTCGAAATCATTATAAAAACAAATATTGAAAAAACGTATTACGAAGACCGATGATGGTACATGGGTCTGCCAAGACCAAATGAAACAATGTCTTCCCCATCTACTTTTCCATTAGAGACTTTATAATTAAAAGGTGGCTAAGCTTCTAAGAGTTTTGAGTAAATATCATCTACACTTCAACTCATAAACTTTTCTCACCAACCCTATAATCACCCACACACTGTCACATTCCTAAATCAGAACAAAAGTTAATTTAGCTCACTCAAATGCTAGTCAACCACAGTCCTCTATTATGATTGTTTTCCCAATTTCTGTTTGAACCGAACTACCCCAACGGCCATTAAATGTTTTCCTCTTTCTAAAAGTTAAAATCGAAATTATTCGTTGATAAGGTAAAAAACTACCTAAAACCGTCCTATCCCTCTCATGGAAGTGTACTAAGAAAGATTTCGCTTCGGTAAATGTAACCGTCACTATGCCAACGATGGTTTCGAATATTAAAAAAATAAATAAATGATATGTCTAGTTAACCTCAAAATGAGTAGGAGTTGATTTCTCTTTTTCCTTGTATTCTTTTTGGAAAAGCCTGCGAAATGAAGGCGGCTTGTATTGCATTTCTTCTTTGACGCGAAAAGCAAGTTCCGCAAGACTTGGCGAAAAGTTGGCGGGGCGACAGTTACGTCTTGCAAGGATGGTGCTCGGAAAGCCTTCATGCTCTTATTTGCTCAAAGCTTCAAGCGCCGTGAACCAAATTGCTGCTAAGTACTCAGCGTACCCGTTTGCTTGAGTCATTGAGCTTAAATCGACTTAAAAGTCAACAGTCATGTTGACGTTCAAGTTGCAGGTGCTCTACTGGGTGCGCTAGGGTGATGTACGACTTAATAACAAATCAGCAAGCAACATCACGCCACCCTCAACACTAAATTCTCAGAAACAACCCTCACGTCAAAAAGCCTTCCTACAAACGCCCAGTAAAACTGCAGACACGTATATACAGACACGAGGAACTCTGAACTTGTTCATCTTGAAGAAATTGGTACTTGGAGCATTAGGAACTTTAAGGGTGCGAGTTTCCCCAACGCTAAATATCGCCCTCCCCTTGTTATGCAAGTACAGTACGTGCATTTGCTTGGAATGCTCATCATAGTCATAATAATTCCAGGGAACGAAAAAGAAGGCGAAAGTAGGGGCCAGAGCTGTTACTTAACTTAACTGCGAGCTCCTTAAGCTTAACTTATATTCGGGAAGTTGGGGGGGAAGAGGGTAGGTTTCTTACTTCTAAAGGGCTCATTTGCATATGATGAGAAACGTGGAGCCGTTGTAATGTAGGGTGTACTCGAGCGTTCCAAAGCACTCTTTACTGCAAGAAGGAAGTCAATAGCACAGAAGATACGTGTTGACACGCACCAAAATGACTCCCTTTCGACAAGGGTGATATTCTATAAGCTTTTTTGGCGCCCTCTTTGACACATTCTTCACCCCGCTGTCGCATACAATGGCCGGAGGCTTCCCTTTCGAATTGTAAAAAATAGGACAGGACATCCCCCCTTTGAGGCTTTATCCATTTTTTAATCTGATTACAATCTCACCCATCTTTTGTGTTCCACCCCCTCGTCAAAAAACAGAAAAAATAGAGAATCCATGTAAAACCCTTCTCCCCACAAAACACTTTTCCATTGAAATCTTAATCGAATCGAATCCTGTCACAAGCAAATGTGAAGAAGAGGCCTAATATGCAAATCAGAGCAAAAACCCCTCATTCATCCAACCACCCCAAAGGGGTTATACAGCAATACGCAGTCGGGCTAATACAGGGGGGGGGCAGCTTGTTGCACCTCGAGTGAGTCACACAATGGGTGAGTGTACCGCATATTCGCACCCCTTTTCTACCCTTTTACACTTCAATACTACTGCACCCTTTTTACGTTTACCGTCCTATGAAGCAATACACAATAAAAGGGCTTGGCGAAGTCCAACGCAACGTTATCCCTCGTGCTCGCTCCTGTCTTTCCTGTTTCCCAAGCAGCCCTAAAAATGGGGATGGTCCAACGCTATATCGGCGCGTCGAGAAAAGTGAAGCCGGCAACAGGTCTCAATGGGCCGCGGCAGATACCGTTCGCCCGGCCACGTTGTTGGCCAACAACCCATGGTTAAGATTGCCTGGATTGCGTGGTACGGTACACTGTCCCCCTGTACAAAATTCACAAGAAAAGCTCACACGGGGGGGGGGGGGGGGGGTAAAAGGTGTTGAACAGCGTAGGCTTCAATAGTTTTAACCCTCTTCCCTTCCCTTTCACCCTTTATCTGGCTGCCAAAATAAAGTATTCAATAAAAAAATAGAGCCTCAATCTTCCGTAAACGTTACTGCCTCAACAATGAAACCATCCAAGGCGAGATGAACTCTTATGCAAATCGGTCTAAGGTTTGAAGCTAGGGGGTCATTCAATTTCATGAGCGACCTCTATTCCGAATCCAATTCCCGTCATATTACCCTTTTACATTCTCAAAACCGCTTCCTTTCCCAACGCTTTCTTTTTTTAAGGCCACAACGGGCAAGCCAAAGAGAGTTGACGCTAGCAAAGCTCTATCATTTCGGGGGCTCGCTCTCGTTCCCGAGTCCCCAACTCTCCCAATGCAATTTTCAAGAAATTGTTGCCGTGCACGCGTAACTTTCAACTGCGGTACCCAAGTTTTTGCGCTAAGGAAAAGGTTACGAGGAACACTGAATACAAAAAAGGGAAGGCGAGTGAGGGAGGGGGGAAAATAACACGTGAAAGAGTCGTAAAAAAAGGGAAAGAAAGATGAAATCCCTCTCAACGCTTCGTCCACGCTCGGGGTGTAAGTCGTTTTGTTCTGATTAAAGCTCGAGCTCCGTTTGGCCCCAGCGTGACGGGCTGAGATAGCTCGCTAGGCTTGAGCTCGGAAGAGTTGAACTGTCCACCATAACTCTTCATTACGGTAAAGTTAACTTGGACTGGACTCCATCTTGGCTCGTATGTTCCATGATAAAAAGCCCCCGACGTAGTAGTCACAGGTTACGCAAAGGGTTTACGTAAACTTCCTTAGTGAGCAACTTTTTACATCGAATTTTTCTTGTCAAACTAGAAGACCCCATAAGAAACCTTTTTTTCGTATAATACGTGACAAACGGGAGAAATTATGCTCTCAAAGTTTCCGAAAAGTAGTATCAACTTCTATTGACTCCATGTTGTCCGTTTTTTTAAAATATCATTTGCTAATGATTTGATTGCAACTCCATTGCATACTTCATTTCTTAATTAAGCTTTTTTGAAGAAATCCTGAGTAACTTGGTCACAGTAAAAATAAATGATCTTTATCTCACTTGACTACTGATTATCAGAATTGCATTTTGTGATGGGTCCGCAGATTCTTACGATTATTTTGCACGTATTTTATCGCTAGAAACATATATCAGAAGTCAACCAGTTAACAATTAAATAGTTTACTACAATTTAAAATATTTAAAAATTGTACAACCTACTTTTCATGGAAACACTTCTACTTTTCCAAGCACACAATTGCTCCTCTGATCAGTCTTATTTATATAACCAGAACATTACATTAATTATATAAAAATGAAAAGTTTAAAAGTCAATGAAAATAAAATCCTAAAAACGAATAAAAACAAAAGCCTAAAAATAAATGAAAAGAGAAGCCTAAACATAAATAAAAAGAAAAGCCTGAACATAAATAAACATTAAAAGCCTCAAAATTAATATAAGTCAAAGTATAAAAACAAATAGAAATTAGACGCATCGAAAGCTTAAGTACTAGAAATAAAAGCAATAACTCACGTTGATTGACCAACCTATTGAAATGTATGTGATTATATATTGGAATACGAGACCATAATTTCTGTGGAATTTAACTATTTCTAACCATAAGATTTTTTTTTCAGTAGCCAGAGTTTTTCGTGTATTCTCATTTAGTCGTAAATAAATCAGGTATTACCTTCCCGGTAAAGTAATACACACGCAAGCTAGGGGCAGTTCAGGGAAGTTACCCCCAAACCCAACAAATAGTACACAACCAGCACAAAAGGAAAGACCGAAAATTTCATATGGAGCAATCATGCTGCGCACAACGAGATTTTTTCACTTGACTACCCTTGGGCCCACACGAACTATTGTTGTTTTCTCTCCCTACCACACACCGACACGTATTACAGTACTGGGCTAGACGAGGCGGTACCATACGGGAGTGTAAGTGTGTACGTACGTAGTTTCCATGATGAATCAGCTCTCGGACTTGCTCGACATTATTACAGAGCCGTTATGGCACCCCGGAGACCTGAGGAGCTCTCTTTCCCCCTCTCTCATCTTTCTCTCCCTTTCGCTCATGGATGCTGGGGCCGTAATAGTTGGATTGCGTTATCAGCCGTACACTGACCTCTCGCTTAACGACGGCGTCCCTGAACGACAAAATCCCTTAACGATGGACTTTGCCACGGAAGAAAAAGAAAAAAAAGAAAAAAAATGAAACAATGAAAGCTCTTTTTCTACCTAATAACAAAGAAAATTGCTTTTAACAATGGAGCTAGCTCAAGAAAACGTTCACTGTTTACTCTCAGCTTTGAAGCGTTGCGAATCGCGTACATTAGTCGTTCTGATGAATTTCGTTTTTATAAACAAACAAAGGATAATATAGGGCAACTAAGAAGTTCAGACACGTGGTCATATTTCATCCCTCCCGACAAATTGGCGTGAAACTTATTTCTTCGCAGGTTTTCAAATGGGGGAGGGGCCTATAGGCAAGCAAGCGGGTATAACCGGAATATTGCGAATTCTCGGTGGTTAGAAATGCAATTATGGATGTTAAGGCCCCGGTATACACAACTTCCGAATTTTTTAAAAAATAAAAGATAGGGACACGCTTTTATTCTTAGAAGGTAGGTCTGCTCAAGTGACTTATAACAGAAGCAAAACGAAGTCAAACATAAGCTCTGGATAGCGGTAAAGCATAATAAAATCAAACAAAACCTTGAAATTTCATACACAATATCACAAAAACTACCAAACAGATCTCTTTTTTCTCTTTATCATAAAACTTTAAAAAATCAGAGCTAGTGCACTACATGGCCCGATTTCCATTTTTCTGTATAATAAGAAAGTAGCACACATTCAGTCAAAGTTTACACATTTATCAAACTCCTTTTATCACAAAAACTCGATGTTGTGTACTAGTCATCACTAATAGCAACTTTACTATCGAAACAATATCTTTGACATTTTGACCGTTTTCAAATTATGGTGTCTGAAATCTTCCCATGTTATTCGCCCATAAGGGGTTTGTGTATACCGGGGCCTTAAGAGGCAAGGTAATGTTTTTTGAACAATGCTTTCCGCTTCTACTTGGATTTGCATGGAAACTGATCAGCGATCGTTAAGCGAGTGCTGGGTGGCCTTAAACCGCCAACTGAAGCTACGGGTAACTTAACTCAAATCCACTCTTAGCATACAAATTGAACTGTGTGCACGTTACAGTACAGTGTAGGGGCAAAAGTTCGCCATTGGAACTTAATTCGAAAGAGTCCTTGGTCACCCAAGGGGCGTCGCTGCAATCTTCCAGTGTGATTAACCCCTGCCGGTCAACAAGGGTGAACAACGAAGATGAATCTTTAGACAGCACACATCTCCCCTAAACTCCCCTGCACCCTCTTCACCCTGCTATAGTGAACAGTCGTTACATATCACCCTCATGACGCCACGACCAGTTTTTTACGACCTATTGAACGCCATCCGGATTTTCCTCAACATTAATCGAACACTTCCTATTATTATTTGAGGGATAATTCTTTCCCGCCCTCTTTCCCCTAGCAAGTCTGTGAACAGTACCAGAAAACCAACTTTTCTGATTTATTTTCCAAAATATTGACAGAACACGTGCGTACCAAGCTAAGGTTTTACCACAGGAAACTGCGTGGCCATAGCGAATTCATTGTTTAGGCCACGGTGTTGGTAACTTTTGACTAAGTAATATAGGGAGCTTGTGTGGACGATTTTCGAAATACAGGTAAACATTTTGAAAAAGGTTTTCTAACAGCAAAGTTTCGGAGAAATAGCTAATTCTATGTTCTTGAAGTTTGATCAGGACGTGAATTAGTTAATCTGCAAAATTGAGCTTGTAATATTCGAAGTTTTGGCAGAAACAAAAATGGAAGAATACGACGATGACATGTGACATCGCACGTTTCCGAGAAACGGCGTAGCCTACAGGTCTCTAAAAAAATATATGTTTTTTTTGTTTTAAAAACTTTATATTATTGTTCTCTTATTTTCTTTCATGGATTTTAGTTTTTAATCATTTCTTTAGTTTAGTTTGACTCCGAGGACAGTGAATTGAATCTGATCTGATTTTGAAAGACTCATGTGTGTTTTATATGGCGACTTTGGCTTCTGTCAAGAATTCGAAATTTTCAGTTTTGTGAATTTACTAATATATTAAATAAAGTAACAACAATATACATAATAATAACATAATAATAACAAAGTAAAACTTCATTGTCTTCCGAATCGACTATCTTTTCTTCAATACCACAGCTGATTGTCATGCAAATATTTTCAGGAGATGTTGAAGTGAACCTTGTTGCAAAGTTCTTCCACAATTAGTTTCTTACAACTCGTCTCTTTCCGCCTGTGACGTTTGCATCTTTCAATAACATGCCAATACTTTTAACTCGAAATTCATGTTTATCGTACTATGACTAAAACAAAATTAAAGTTGTTAGGAGCTAAGCAACTAATGATAAATAGTCTCAATTTGAGGTCAGATTTTGATTTACTGTTTGAAAAAGTCATATATTTTACTTGTTTCGGAAAATACATATATTATACCTGTTTCAGAAAATACATATATTTTACCTGTTTCGGATAAAATCATTCTTCTTGTATTCACAAAACATACTCGTCTTTTCTTTATTTATTTGTAAAAGGACAAAAAAGGAAAATATTTAGCATGTAAAACCTTGTGAGTGGAAAGTAACCGAAAACTTCTGGAAGTTGTGAACGTTTCTAACATTTTCTATGTGAAAATACGACTTATTTGTGTTTCCCTTTCTCTGCGTAGTTTTGAAATTGACTATTTAGAAAAAGCTCTTATACTTTATCTACTCACCGGTGCTCAGGCAAAAACGCTAAATTCAACTTCGTTGTCATTTTTTACGTTCAAAACTTCACATTTCTTTACTTTCGCTACGTACAATACCACACTTCGTTATAGAGTTTCCTTTAGTAATACACTGTCCTGAAAAGAAAGAATGCAAAAAAAAATCTGCGATCAAGCACAGAAGGAACGATAAAGGACAAAATAAAAACGTGCTAAAAATGTGAAATATTCAGAATGTTGTCAACGTTTTTATTGCCACCTTGCAAATTAGTATTGTAATGGTTTCCCCTTTTTTCCTGGGCGGATCTTCACACAGCAAGCCGGTCTGAGTTGAAAAGAGCGGGCGAACGCAGGATGATTTAGGAGGATGCGTGATAGCTTAGACACGTCTCGGGGAGTGCATGTATGTGTCGACAAGAATACCGTAATGAGCATAATTATTGGCCCAAGTTGCCCAGCTCCCTGCTGCGTCTCCCCGCTACCATCAGAACCAAAGCGAAGGACGAAAGCAACACTCTGGCCACTGATAATGAACGACACAGCCAAAAGTGCACATAGCGAACGAGTCTAAAGCGAGAAACTAGCTGGAGTTCGAATAACACCCCCAAGTCAGCATTTCCCCAAAAGGAGACCGCTTGCGACGACCTCGCAACTTTGCAAATGACGCTCCAAGTTAGAAACAAAACAACAAGACCTTTTTAGTTGTCTCACTTGGCTCGGAGTGGACTTCGCTTCCCGAACGGGCACTGGCTTCAAAACACAAAAAGTAACCAACTTCACTTGTTTCTTAAACATAATATGTTAAATGATGGAGCGAAACAACCATCGAAATAAAACAAAAGCGAAAAGGAGTTGGTTTTCTTGCCAAACAAGTTCTAATAACGCGCTAAAGTTCGCTAACTCGTTGCCCTCGGCGAGCTTAGCCAACTTGGCAAATGGCGTAAACTTGACTCGGATTAACAGAAAAAGTGGGTAATTAATACGTGCAAGAGCTTACACGTGCCACTGTTTTCTGTGGGAAGTAAAATAGTGAATGATGTCTTTCGTCAGTAGCGCAACTACAAATTAGGTTTCTGAAGCCAGAAAACTAACCAACAAACCGCCTTTGTTTCCAGCTTCCGTGCTTATCGTCACATGGTGGTCACATTATTTGCCAATATAAGCAGAAATTTTACACTTTCTATGCTTTTATCGAAACTTGTTTAGACACTACAAAATGTACTGAATAAACTTACAAAATGACATTTTCAGCGACTTTGCCACAGTTTTGGCGGTTGAGGACTTTGCTTGATTAACGTGGCAAAGGAAATGTAGTTAGTTAAAGCTACGGTGTATGCAACCCTCGAATAGGAAACTTGCACGTTAAAAGGTTGAGGCAACTTCGGAAGAACTGCTCAATACTTGATTAGTACTCGACAGTTAAGATTTTTACTGTAATACCTACTATATGTTTTTGAAGGTTTCTAAGCCAGTCACTTGTAAATGTGTAAAAAGCAAGACAACTTTCATCTTTCCCGGAAAATTAATGTCGCAAACTGTGCCGCTCCCTACCGATGTAATATTTTGTGTGTTAACAATACAAGACTGTATTGAGGGGAAAAAATTGTGCCGCAAGGTAAACTAGAGCCATTTCCAATTAATTGCTCAGCCGAAAATAAAATTCAAATCCGACAATCAATTTTGAAGTTGACAATCGGAAAAAGTCAGAAATATTATGCAAGGGGTATTTCTCCGAATTTAAAGGTCGAATGTGAGTTATTTTTTTCGCAAAAAGGATCATTAAAAAGGTACCCCACGAGACCTGATTTATTAAATGTCTTGCCCAAGAATATAGATATTTGAATCGCGCGCCATAAGTTTACATAATTGTTCTTACAAAAATCTTGACTACGTACAATAGACTTTTAATTGAGTACTACACGGTCCAGGATTTATTATGAAATACATGTATTTTTTTTGCGTGAGTTTACTTGAACCACTTACCACGAACTCCGAGAAGTTGTGTTCCTTGACGGAACATTGGAAACAAATCCCGGAATACTATTTTCTTAGTAGGAAAAAAACATCTCACAAGAAGCTTTTATTCTCTAATATAACGAATTAAGTGTAAATGCGCTGTAATTTATTTCCAGAAAATAAACAAGAAAGCGAATGGAATTTAATACCGATTAATTTTCAAAAAATTAGGAAGAAGTGTAATTGCGTGGAGAAAGTCTTCAAAAACGCCTTCATAAAACCATTACTTAGCTCGCTTAAACATTTCTTTCAGAAACTCGCATTAAAAAATACAAAACATACTTATCTTATACTAGTATGAAAAAATGATCCGCAAGACTATTTTCTTAGCAGTATAAACCCACCTCGTAACAAGCTCTTATCTTCGAATAATAAACAATTAAGTATAAAGCGCTTTAATTTGTTTCCGGAAAATAAACACGAAAATGAATGGAATTCATTACCGATTGATTTTCAGAAAATTAAGAAGAAATGGAATTGCGAGAAAAAAGTCTTTAAGAAACACGATTCGCAAAATCAGCTACTTATTTCGCTTAATACGTTAATTTGCCGAAGGTTGGTAGTTGAAAATATGTATATATTTTTTATCGTGTCTTCCTAAAAGAGCAAATTACCCCATTATTAAATTGAAACAATTGCCTACTACACATTTCGCTCGATTAATGTCGATAGCTCGCCCATACTTTCGTTTAGCCCCTAATTCAATCACCATTCAAATGAGAATTCTGATTACTTTTGTAACCATAGCAAGCGGAGGGAGGGACGACAGGCACCCTGAAAAAAGAAACAGGAATTTAAAAGCGACTTTTTTCATCCTCACGGCACTGTTGCTGCACATTACAAACCTCCCTCCCTTCCTTAGCCAACTCATTTCAGGAAGGGTGATCAAAAATGAATGAGATTCGCTCATGGCTCTGACATGAGTTGCCCAGTGCAAATTGGCGAGTTCGAGTGACTCACCAAACGAGCCATCTGCCCAATCTTCTCCTAAAACGAAATCTTTTCACCCCCGTCACCCTCCCTAAACCCCCAATTCTAAAGTTCAAAACGAGCAGACTAATTTCACCCCAACTGTTTCTCTGAATATACTCGTTCTCTAAGGGGAGTTTAAATACTTTTCTTTCCTTTTTATTGGTAGAAAAAATAAAGTATAATGAAGGAGCATGGAGGAGGAGGAAAAAACGAGGCAACATAAAATGTTTAAGCACCCGCGTTCTGTACTTTTAGAAGGTTGGCCAGTTGGGCTCAAAAACGGCGATAAACAAGTTTGTTAGGCCCTCTGCTGCTTAGACAAGTACAACATTTTTGTGGCCACGCCATTAAAACGCCAACATAATTTCCCCAAACAGCTTTGTTCCCAGGCTTTTCACTTTACTTAGGCCTAAATTGTAGGAATTAACCCGCCCAGAAACTTCTTTTGGTGGTTTGTTAAAAACCTTTACTTTTCGCACATTCTCGGAGCCTAAAAAAACCGCAACTCGTTCCTCGCAAGCGCAGCTTCTGGGCGCCCGCAAGTTTGGGGCGGTAGACAACCAAACTCTGAAAATGAAAAGCCAAGCACACCGTTTTATGACAAAACACCCGTACAGGATGGTGGAAGACGAGCTGGGCTCAGGTTTTTCGGTCAAAGAACTAGTAAAATTCTTTTAATGGACTATAAAACTACTGTAGACGAAAAGAGACTCCCTTAGGCCCCCCAAACCCGTCTTCTCTCGCTTCCCGCCACCTCAAAGCTTCTGAAACGTAAGAAGACACATTAGGATTATGATCCTAGCGCGGATGCGAAGCGAACTACACTGTAAAAAAAATGATGTTATTTTTATCATGATTCAGAGTCAACAGAAAATGAGCAGGACATTGTGGTAAAAGTAATTACAAAACGTGTTTTGGTAAAACAATTTACCAAACTTCAGTGTATTTTCCTTACAGGGATAATGTGTAAATTTACCCCAAAACATTGTTATCGCCGGTACGTGAATGTTTGGTAAAGTTACACAAACTTTGGAAAATTGATATACAGAAAAGAAAGGGTAAATTTACAAGGGTAATCGTAAAGATATGTATTATGGACGTTGTAAATTTACCATACATATTTGTACTTGTTTTACCAAAGTTTGTGTAAAAGAACAGTCTCACTATAATTGTTTTACCACAGGTTTAGGTAAATTTACACTTAAAGTTGTTATAGAATATATTTTTGTTTTTGTAAAATTATTAAATGATTGTTATTTAACAAATGAAAAAATGTTATTTAAAATTTCTAGAAACGAAATATGTATTTTTTCATGTACAATATTATGCAAACTCGTTCTACGATCAGCTTGTTTTCACTATCACAAAGTTCACGCAAGCAGAAGTCAGTTGCAACAAGCGAAAACATAAACCACCAATCAAAACGACAGACTACTAAAATAATAAAATAATAAAAAACAGATTAGTAATGGGAACCAAGACCACAAACATTGATAGTGGAAGAAAATAAGTCGGACACAAATGCAGGGTTTTCTTTACATACAGTAAAAACCAAGAACCACCCGATAATGTTTGGGTATGACGAGATAGTTCGTCGTTAAACAATACACAACAACAAAGAACAAGCAATTTACAACATCAATAAATAAATTTGCAAACAATACAACACCAACAAAAATAAAATAAAAAGGCTCGTGTGGCAAAATAACAAAATGTACACAATAAGAAATTCACTCAGAAAATACGAAACAGGTCTAAAGTGCACAAACTGTATAATAGCATCAAACACTAACGCATTAGAGGAGTAATGGCACACACAAATACGAACACAATCAACTGCATTTTTGAAGACGCCTTTGTTCAGCAGCTACTTGTACAGGAGTGGAAGTAAACATCTAATGTGACTTCTAGCAGGCCTAATATAGGAGATAGTAAGGGAAGGGAAGGATGCGAAAATGTGGAATGCAGGGTCAAGAGACAAGACGGCAAGGTCGACTGCGATAGGGAAAATGGTGCCTACAGGCAACAATTATCTAATTAACGTTGGCTGTACCGTACAGTACTCGGTACAAAGAATGGGATACAACAAGCTTTCCTATGTTAAACATTAGTGCAGAATGAGCGAAATATTATAGAAAAATTTTATTTGGGGAACGGAGCTCTTTGTTTAATTGATACGGCACTGACACAAGAGGTGAAAAATTGTTTGGCCTTGGCTATGGATGTTCTGATTTAGGAAGTCAATACAATAATATAATGAGTCTTGTGCTAATATTCCTATCCTCTTGCGTCTTCTTACCATTTCGTACAGAAATAATATAACTCAGTTGCACTTTTAAAAGTGTATCTTGATAAATTTCTAGTAGAATACTTGTTGTTTTGGCAAGTAATTGCCCTATTTGAATCGAACATTGTTTTTTTAATTGAAATAAGGAGTAATACTTTTTATAGTAGTAAGAATACATACATGTGGAGTAAAAATACTACTTTCTTTACACAAGTGAAGTAGAAGAAATTATTTTACAAGGACATCGTAATTTTACACAAAATTAATGTAATTAAATTATGACGAAATGTGTAGAACTACAATAAGTAATGTATATTTACTAAGAATGTCACATGGAAATCAATTACACAAACGTTTGTAATTTAACAAGTATTAAGCGTGTGAACTTATGATATTTTCTTGCAAATATACAGAAAGGTATGGTAAATTTACACAAAATTCATAATATTTATTTTTACTTTGCGAAATTGTGTAAATATGCACTGAAATCAGTGTTATTTTACCGAAACATACATGCACCCCCGTATCCAGGGGGGTTAGGGGGTTATACCCCCCCCCCCCGAAATGTTTTCTCGAATATTTTTTAAAATTTTTAATTCCTTCTATTTAATTCCTTCTAGAGTCGTCACGAAAGGTATAGAACAATTAGACACTAACTCTTTGATTGAAACTTACGGAGGTCTCCTTCCTGAGACAGATTGTTTAAAGCAAGAGCTTATGCTCTGGAAAGTGAAGTGGTCTTTACAAGAAGATAGCCCTTCTTTTGCGCTGTCCGCATTTAAGGCATGCAATTCAGATTTTTCCCAAATGTTAAACTCTTACTGAGTGTCGTCG
>JAHZNP010001069.1:0-27502 GCA_020615345.1 Triops cancriformis
TTTTCTTTATTTAAAATAACTAATACAAAGGATCCGCCATTTGTAAACATCACGTGATTCCTACCTTGTCCAATATACAAGGGCCCATGCTACTGCTATTGACGTCATCTCAGAAAGGCTTGGAAGCGAATAGGCAGTCCTTTGTGGATTGCGACTATCCACATCAAGGCCTTCAGTTCGTTCCGGGGGGACTGCCGCAAGAGGCACTTTACAGCTGAGACCAGGCTGAATAAACTTGGACAAAGCTTGCTTGAACTGCGAATGAAGAATTCTAGTTCACGGTTGGTCAAGACGAACAAAACAAACAATTGTTAAACCACGTGGCACCCGCAAAACTAGTGTTATAACAGATTTTGTGGCTTTAAAATGGATTTATTTAAAAGTGATGTTAATTTCTGCACACTGTGCGGTGCTATTTTGCCGCATTTAGGACCTAAGGGTGGCTTAAAATGCAGAGTTTGCCACACAGAAGTCGAAATAACAGGTAAGTTGACAGTGCTTGATTTTCTCTAGTACTTTTATTTATACAGTTATCTGCCTTCTTTAGCATTGGATGATGTCGACTTAAGTTACACCATTAATTTCAACTCACGCGAGACGTACACCGACGCTCTTAAAGCAAGCGCCAACGCCGACGATGCCGAAGGCCCCTTAGTCGAACGTAGATGTCCGAAATGTGGGCATGAAGGCATGACTTATGCGACGTTGCAGCTGAGATCGGCTGACGAAGGCCAAACTGTCTTCTACACCTGCCCAAGTTGCAAGTAAATCGATTTTTCGAGTGCTTAAGGATAATTTTGCGCCCTGGCGACACAAACATGTCCACCATCTTTGATAAAAAGGTATCATGGCGTCCATTAAGTCAAATTCACTCAAAATAACTGACTTCAAAATGCGAAAGATTTTCGTTTTCGACGAGTGTAACCTGAGTTGTTCTAGTAAACAGTTCACATCGGTCTATGTGACGTTCATCCTCGACGCCATTTTTCAAAGATGGCGGATATTTTGTTGTCTTTAACACGTTTTTTTACTTCTCCTGTGATATTATTGTTAGTGTTACTAGATTAGTTACTATTTACTAATCATTGAATGAACTTTTTACTAGTTATTACTATTTTCAGGTTCAAGGAGACGGAAAATTCATAAAAGTGTACCACATCCTTGTTTTACGGTAATACAAATCAATTGGACGTTTAAAATTGGTGTGCCGTGTATTTAAAATCACATAGTTTCGGTATATACGTATAGATGAGCTTTTCCGCTTAAAATACTTAAATAGTTGTATAGTGAATGAACCGTAAGGCTTTGCGAAGGCGGTTTCTTTCTTACTAATGCGTTAAATTTGCTAATAGTGGATATTTAAGCTTTCTTTTTAAAAGAGAAGAAGTTAGTCGTAGACTTGACGCTAGTCGTGCTGGTAGCGGATCCTGGCGGCGAAAACGTGTGGCTCGCATCACCTTCAAACCGAGCGTGCATTTGCTGAGCGATACGATACACTTGATCGATATCTGGCCGCAGGGCAGGATCCGCGTTTATACACGAATCCACTAGATCGCGCAACTAATTAATGGAAGACAAAACAAAGCACTATAATGAAGGGAAAATAAGGGCCAAAGGACAATTCATACTGTCTTGGAGTAATGCTCTGAAGGTAGGGGTGGATAATCGCATCGTTCTATCTTCCGGCACAGCGAGTAGAGATCCATTTTGTCCCCGTAGAAAGGTGATTGCAACGCAGCCATCTACGGTCAATAGTTGACACCAATTTACAACCGCTGTCAAGTGAATCTTTCACATGAGAAGAAGGTAAGGCGAGTGGAGTGTTATTGATTCCGTTAGGAAATATAGCGCTTTGTTTGGCATTAAACGGAAACTGTTGCCAGTGACAAGGGAACGTAACAGTATTTGGCCACGTAACTACTTCAAACCATGCAATACCATTAGTGACACAAGCTCCTACACCCCTATCGATAACCTTTTCGAAAAGTAGACACGGTCTCTTTGTCAGTGAAGGTTTTTCCCTGTCCAAAGACAAGTGAATTCTGCGACAATTTTTCTAAAAAACGAACGTAAGAAATTTCCTCCACAGGATTGTTATTTGTCACGCTAGGTACTCAAGGTACGTAATGTACGTATGAAGAAGAAGGTTAAGTACAAATATGTACTTCACCTTATTATGAACCTCCTATGCTATACGATAGGACCCTGTGTAAATGAAGTACGATTAAATACAGTGCCTGTGTATGTGAAGCACAAAATGCATGCTAAGTACGCATGGCAACAGTACTGAAAAAAAATGTACAAGGGACAGCGCGCTTAATGGCACGTGCATGTCCAGGCAAGTAGACTACCAAACTCATTCCACGAAGCTATGTTCGAGGCTGATTTACTTTTATTAAGGAATGAAGCTTCTACCAATTCTTGTCCGGATAAAAGGTAGAACGCGAAGTTTGAAACCATCTGTTATTTAAATAATCTATAAATAACACAATTAAAGATGTAGAAGTGTTGATGCTCATACCAGTTAAGCGGTGCTAGTCACAGATTTTCTCACAAGCTGAACGCTTTCAAAATTCGCGGTCGACCGTCTATTTCGTAACCGATTGATAAAGCCCTTTATTCCCGTAATGAGCGTATATCAGCCTCGAAAGGCTTACATAGACCTTTGTGGTTTGGCAAGTACAGTTTTTTTTTGCTAATTACTGTGCGTTACCTTATATCCAGAAAGTATATACTCGTGTGCAAGAGTACGTTAGGTACTGTACATAATAAACCTGGCTGAGTTTTAACTCACTTTCAGAAATTCTTCGTGAATAGCTTCGAAAGAAATCGAGTTAAATCTCGCAACAGTTAAAGTTTTTCAAGTAAAGTACATTTTGCTGCGAGATTCCACTATTTTCTTAAACTAACTGGCCTGAAATGTTTCAATGGAAAATTAAAGTAAACAAGACGTAAAATACGTGTTCTAAGCCTGGTGTAAAGTGTTTCCTAACTTTCGAATATTTAAAATTGTTTGTTTACCTCATAGAGTAGGCACCCCAGTGACCAAATGTCACTTTTAAAGTTGTAACCGCTTTCATGGATGCGTTCGGGGCTCATATAATAAGGCGTGCCTACTAATGAGTGGGCGGCGGTCGTTTTCGAGCTAAAAAACCTTCCCAGCCCCAAGTCTCCCAGCTTGACCACGCCCTCCATAGTTACAAACACGTTGGCGGGCTTAATATCTATGGCACCACAAGAAGCACAAAATTCATTATTTTTTTCTTTCGTTCCCAGTAGTGGCTTGAGTGACATTTTTTCATATTAGAAACTAATTCTACTACCTCGGTGCATGACTCGTTTCGAATGCATGTGATCTAAGGCGCTGCATAATTGAACGAAATACTTCCAGATAGACTTCTCCGGAATGAGGCGGCGTTGCTTCTTGAAGTGTTTAATCATCTTGGAAAGGTCGCCAGCGTCAGCCAATTCCAATACAATGTACAATTCCCCATCTTCAATAAACGACGCCAAGTATTGGATGACATTGGGGTGGTTGAGTTGCTGGACAACAGAAAAATATAAAATGATGTAGCGTACTCATAGCCAGAGCCAGAGTCCCTATTGTTAACGCGACAACAGTTGAAAAATTAATCTTAATGAAAAATGAAACATTAAGAACGAAAAATATAAGGGTAATATAGGAGTTAAGCTAAGGAAGACCACGGAAAAGTGGGACTGGCTGATTCAATACACGACAGCTTTTTTAGTTTATCTGCACTATATCTGAGTAATATACTGAATATATTTGTTATTTTATATATCGTTTATACATCGTTATATAACGATCAACGAGAGCAACAAATATAAACACTATGAAAACAAGCACGTAGCCAACGCCAAGCTTAATGAAGGCGGCTTTTATAAGTTATTATGGTGTGTGGTTAACATCCATATTTATCTGTGAGAACCTAAGAATCAGTAAACAAGTGTGATTCTAGATAAGGTTTATTGAAGACGTACAACTTTGGAAACTTGTCTAAATACAGAAAGCCTTATATTTTCCGACGTAGCTTGTAACAGTTGCCGTGTATTGGATTGTCTGTGTATTAAATGATCTCTCACTCGGTCATTTTGCTATGTTTTAGCACCAAAAAATGAACCCTGTGGCAGAGGGAATCCACAAGCATCAGTCCCTTGCGATTAACGGACAAAGAGTAGTCCCGAAAAGTGGGGGGAAATTCCAAATAACGTGCCAAACTGTAAGGGTCAGTTTGCTAGGATTTACATGGGAAAGTGATCCTTAAGGCAAATAATGTGCATAAGGACCTATTTGGTATGCCCAAACATGGGAAAGGGA
Organism: Triops cancriformis; assembly: GCA_020615345.1. Classification (NCBI taxonomy): domain Eukaryota; kingdom Metazoa; phylum Arthropoda; class Branchiopoda; order Notostraca; family Triopsidae; genus Triops; species Triops cancriformis. The sequence goes on from JAHZNP010001069.1 coordinate 4,340, forward strand.
GCCTTAATGTACTTCAGCATAGAACCACTGGCTGGGGTCTTTTATTTAACTGCTATACTGCACACATGATGTGTGTGAAAGGGGCGCAAGAGAAGCGTACTAATACGTGTATAAGTGTTCATTAAAGATTCAACTTTTCCCCTCCTGTTATATTGACAGACCGTGCGTAGCTCTTGTAACAGCCATAATTGTCTTTGGGAAACCTTCTGAAGGGAACGTCTGTTGAAAGCGACGTTGCCAGGTCCAAGAATCGATTACACAACAAAAGCAAAGACAACGTTACTAAAGAAGTTTAAAATGTTTGAGACATTCACATAGTTCGTTTCTGAGTATAATTCTCGCAACTATTGTTAGAAGAATTCGAAATTTTAACTACTGTTTTTGAATTAATTCAGTAAAGTTATGATAAAATTCAAATATATAAGGAAGTAAATAATAATTTAATAATACCGTAAACAAATAATATTTTTAAAAAAGATTAGTTATAGAAAACGGCGAAACCTAGATTGCAATCGTATATTTTATTTTTTATTTCGTTTGATATTGTATTACTTTATGCTTCGTATTGTTTTCTGTGTTTTTTATTTTTTCTGATATATTTGTTATCCTGCATTAAATTTCTTTTGAACTGTTTTTTATTCTGTAATACAGTTTCTCGGGATAATTATGTATTTTATCGGCTAATATCAAAACTGAGCTTTTAATGGTGACGTCACAATTGAAACGTCGCCGACTCGGCAATTTAGTATAGATTACCAAAGCAAGGTCAGAGTTCATGACCTTGATCTTTTGTTACCTGCAGGAGCTGGATTTCCTTCATACAATCGGTTCGAGCCTTAGAATCAGTCATTTCAAAGATTTGGACCTTCTTGAGAGCCAAAATTCGGCCATCGATACGAGATTTGGCGCGGTACACGACACTGAATTGACCTTTGCCGATTTTCCTGTCGACTTGCATATTGGTCAGCGTGCCGTAAATCGAATCGGTACTGGAAAGTCGGTTCAGATCTTCCATGGCCCTTAACACAAAAGTTTATTTGAAAATCTCAACGTTTTGTAACTCGGGCAGTGACATAAGAGAATCGTATAGAAAGACTGTGAAAGAGAAGAAAAGCTGCGGAATCGTACTTGAGTTTGGGTCGGGGGAGCTAAAAACACGTATGCTACTGCGGTGTACATACAAACACCTGACGTACTCGGAGACCCTGAGGTGACTGACGGAACGGACGAACATGTGTAGGTTGGATAGGATATAGAGTGAAAACTGTGGCTCGTGTTTTGGGGTCGCCAATATTGTTTCTGGGGTCAGTTTTTCCTTGGGTCGATGCAAGTGGTATGTACCCGAGTCAGATCGATATAATAATAGCGACAGTCGCTAAGAGATTAAGGTGCCTTTCAAAAACGATATTAGGATACCTACGCTCCAGTTGCTCATTTTTTCCTCTCTTTAACGGTAGTTTTCTTTGTCCCGAACCATCTTCAGTCTTGCCAGCCGTAGGCTAAATCCAAATAACTAGCTGGATTACAGCTTCTAGCTCCAGTGTTACTTATTGGGTAAAAATTCAGCTAGATAGTCGGACATAATAGTATTGTAAACTGTGCTAAATATTTGTCAGAAAATTGGCAAGATTTAAACCATAAAGCGTTAGCCTTAATTCCATTGTCTGGATTGAAATTCGGCGCATTCAATTTCTTTTTAACTCCAAATACATTTATAACTGCGTATGTTTCTAAATGAGAATACAAAATAGGAAGCAAACTTTGTAGAATAGTTTTATGAACTCGCGTACAAATTGTCTTAAATTCTCAAAAAACTTTAAGCATGTTGTAAGATTCAAACCGCAAGTCGTTAGCCATCAAATCTGTCGGCTGCGTATAAATTTGCCCGCGGTTGTTTTCTATTCGCTGGTTCCCGTAGGAGCAAGCCCCTGGCAACCAATCTTGTGACGCCTTCTAGTATCGCTAAACGTAACAACAACGGTTTGTTTACTTCGTTGCTCAAGTGCCCATGTGAAATGCCCGCTGTAGCAAGTGAATGAGCCCATTACTGTTTTTCTAAACCTTTTAAATGCTGTAATACAACGTGAGTTGCATTTCTTCTATACAAAAAAATCATTCTTACGGTTACTTTTCGCTTTTTGTCGAGAAATGACGACAAATCAAATCGATTTTAGAGGGATTTTCCACTTTTCTGCCCATTCCAATCCATTGAGAATCGTAAAAAATATTATTGTTATTAACATTGTTTTATGTTTTTCTCATAGGAAATGGATCCCTTAATTAAAGCCTGGAAGATGTACACGAGCCTAAATTACGGAGACCGGGTAAAAAAAATTCACTATATATGGCAATTATTTTACATTATTTTCACAGGGCAAGGATGAATGGCTAGAAGTGTTTCTGGCTCACTTCTTGCGCAAATTAACTCACGGACAAGATATTATGATGACGTCGCCTCATCCGTAAGCTTCAAATATAATTAAGATTATCTAGTGTTCAAATATATTGTTCTTAATTAAAATCATGCCCAGAAATTCACCCAAGGACAATCGCTGCTAGATTTTTAAGCTTTGTACAAAAAAAAGACGAAAATTTCTAGAAAAAAACTTATAAAATGAATATTAAACTATTCCAAAAATCCTTTTCCTCCAATTTGTCGAAGAATTCAAATAAATTGCACTTTCAGACCTCAAAATCAAATCTGCAAATGTCTATTTATTCCTAAGCCTCTGCTTTTGTCAGAAATACAATTTTTAACGTTATAATTGAGAATTTTCGCAAAAATTACTATATAGCTGATTTTCTTCGTAAAACTCTGGCATATTCGTAAGAATTCTTAGTAGACTCATTTATATAAGTAATTTCTCCTTCAGAAGGAACGTATTTTGACTCTCTTTCGTCTAATCTGCAGTCTTACGTACCCATTTATTGCGTTTCCCCTCTCTTTCCTCTCCTGGTCCTAATCCCCTTTTGCTTACGTTCGTCCCGAGACACATGTCAGGCTTCAGTCTTCCATTTCTCTGTGTTCCCCAACGTTCTATAAAGCTCCCTAAAGTTTGCAAGGCTCGAAATTTGATCCTGACATCCAATCTTGTGTTTGTAATTCCTTAATTAGTATGCCGAACATGACGCTGAGCAACGTTCTTTCCGAGCAACTGTTGCAAGACGTGCAAGAAGTGTGTACGCAAGAAATTCTCAACACCGAAGACGACTTAGAACCTCTCAGAAGTTATCTCCTCCGTGGGCGGGGCTGGCGTCTTCTTGCTGCGTTGCATTTCACCGATTTACATGTAAGTAACCGGCGAAATCTGTAAAAGAATGACATAAACCTTTTAGATCCTATGTTAAAACGTTATTTTTGACGTATTTCTAGCATGAAAGCAAGTTTTAGTCACTCTAAATGAAACGGTAAAAACGGTTGGCGTGGAAACGGTAAAAAAAGAATAAAAAGCAACCCCAAATAATCTTTTCGTCAAGCACGTGCAACGACATAGAAGCTTTGACCCATAACGGAGCTTTAATCCAGCTTAGAAACATCTGTTCCTTAATATTCTTGCGTCACTCGTCCTTCATTATTTTTTATTTTGTTTTGATAGCTTTGCTATTTATTCTCATAATTTTTTATTGTTCATCTAGTTATTTGGATATTATCTTATGATTTTCCCTATTATCACGCAGTGTTTTCTATTTTTTACATCTTAGTAATCTTGTTGAAATTTACTTTTCTAATAGAGTTATTTTCATATTTTTATCTTGTTCGTTATTTATTTACTACATTTGTTGAAAATGTTCGGAATTCATTTTTAAAAAAGTTGTTCTGAATGTTCTGTACGTTTATTTTCATTTTTATATTGTTTTACTATTGTCTACCTATTTGACGTATTATTTCCTCGCTTTTCTTTATTTCACGCATTAATTTTTATCATTTTCTATATTTTTTATGCTTCGTGTTCCAAATATTTTCATTGGTTTTTGTACTGCCATTACATAACTTACTAAAAAACTTATGAAATAAAAAAATCTTGTTTTCTTGTTAGAACTTAAGCTGTGGCACCGATCTGGCCCACTTGCTGATTTCCTTGTATCCAGTCGTTCCTCCGAGTGACATAACCAAACTCGAGCCGAATCCCTTTCTTCCGCCGCTACCCTTCCTCACCATGGAAGATTTTTGGTCCCAACTTGGTCGCAAACCGTTATTGAAAACTTTAAAACCCCGATCGCCCAAAATTTCCCCCGATTTCGATGCCAAATCCAAGTCCAAGGTAAAACGCGGCTTCCGGTTACCGCCCCAGCACCAAAAGTACCAGGAGGAACTGTTAAACGGCAGTGAATCCGAGTCCGCCACGCCAGGCGCCAGTGTGCGGACCACCCCACCGTTGGTAGTGCGTTTCAACCCGAAAGATTTCGACTACTTTTCCCGCGTCACCGCCAGCGAAGACAACGGCTCGGATGTGGAATGTTTAACGCCCTTACGCTGGGAAGACGTCAGTCGCGCTCGGCGGCTGGAAGACGAACGCAATTTGCACGCGTTGCTAGCCAATGAAAGCGAGTTTAATTTGCAAACCTGTTCGGCCGCGCAAGTCCGGGACATTATCGTGTCGCTGCTCTTGTCAGTCGCACAAGTCGAAGCCCAAGCGGAAAACAAAAAACACCAGCATTATAACATCCATTTCCCTGAAGTTTTGATGGATTTCGCGCTAAGTGGCTTGCAGGACCGTGCGAGAGTGAACCGCGAACAGCTGGGCTACAAACTACTTAGGTTACTCTTTGTAGCGGGGAAAATGGCAGTCAGTTTCCCAGACGAGGTTTTCCCGCTCCTGGAGCAGCAAAAGTTTGTGCCCCAGTTGTTAAAATTGCTAGACCAACAACCACCCACCGACAACAATGAATTGTTCCACGCCGAAGGGCTTTACGGGCTGTTACAGTGCTTGGTTCACTTGTCGAGTTCCCCAGTCGCGGTTCAGTCCTTTGAAGCGTACGCCAAACTACTGCAGCACGTGTTTCACGGCCCCAGCGGCAAAATCTTTGTTAGGCTCCTGACCGGGCTTTGTAACAATGAATTCGCGTTTCCTATTGTTGCTGCGTTGGCACAGTTGTCCCAAGCATGGGGGGCGCTAGTGAACCAAGTTGCGCACGTTCAAATATGTCGCAAAGCCAAACATAAACATTGCATAACAGCCATTTGCGGCCACCATTTTGAATTCGCGCCAGAGGCGTTCCCAGTGTTTTGTCTCCGGCGAGCGGTTTTCAAAGCGTTATTAGAGTTGTTTCACTCAACCAGTAGCGAGCCACTGCAGCTCCATGTGGTGACTGCCGCACTCCAAGCGGGAGTATGTTGCTGCACGCCGCCGAACCAAGTGTTTGCGCTGCTCTGGCGATGGCGCCACGGAACTTCCGTCCCGCCGTCGCTTAAAGCCTGGAAGCTGCTTTTTGCCCAGTTGGCGCCTGTGGCGTTTACTAGCTTAGGCTTTACCGCGGGTAACAATGAAACTTGCGAGCATTGTCGGCGATGGGCGGGCTTCGAGCGTGAGAAATACTTGAAGGCAGGAGAATACTTCCCAGAAGAGGCGCTGGTGTCGCAGGGGGACTTGGATAGCCCAGTAGAGGCGGATCAGTTTGCGAATTGGTTGGTGGAGCTTCGAGAGCTCTTATTGCACGAAACAGACCGTTTCAAGATGATTTTAATGTTGGAATTTGTGTTTTTCATGGTTAATCACACGGAGGGCGTGGCCGATGCTCCCATTAGGGAAGAAATCTTTCTGAAGTTGGTTTACCCCGCTGTTTTGCATATTCACCCCGAGAGTGGTCACGACAGGGAACTGGTACTGCTGGAACGGTGTTTGACCCTCTTGCCGCCATTGTTGCAAGCGTTCCGTATCGCGGAATTATTTACAAACTTGGGTGGCATGAGTCACTTGACGGCGTGGTCAGTCGTGCCGCGCTTGGGGCCGCTGGTCGCGTCGATCCTGGAGCCGTTGGTCCGGTTTGAATTTCGCACCCAAGACGAGGACGAGATTTCGTTAATAATGACGTCATCGCCGGAAATTAATGGCGAACTCGCTCCGCCCCAACCGGATATGCCCGCTGTGTGGCTGCTCACCTCTCTGATTGTGGCGCTAACGCAAGCATTATTGAAACTTATGGGCGTGGAAAAGGGCGAGGAAAGCCGAATGTGTCAGAAGACGGGTGAAGGAGAGAAACAAATGCGATTGCCGAAGGGCAAACGGTTCAGGAAGTCTAGCTTAAGTCATAGCGCTACCCTACAACAGATGGCGTCCCAGTTGGGATTGCCGCAAGCGTTGTACATCAACACGTGTTTCTGGAAAACGGCAGCAATTTTGAGCGTTCAGTGTCCGTTGTTTTTGAAGTGGTTGAAGGAGCAGCCCGTTTTCAAAGAAACGGAATTAGTTCTGCTGTCTGCCACCGACGCTTTGGCCCAATGCACAGGTAGGTTATTTACTTTTTAATAGTCATTAACGAAACTTAGTTCGAAGATTATTGCAGAATGCATCCATACTAACACACCTACTTTGGAATATGCCCTATTTCGACGTAAAATTCACAAAGCTTTTCTATCACACGTATGATAATAAGAACTTAAGCCACGAGTATCCTAGTAACACTGGTAAGCGTAAATAAGCCGTGCGAACATTGGCGGCCTTTCCAGTAGAGGAGGGACAGTTTACACGTGGGACAAACCGTACAAAAATCATTACTAATGAACTATGACAGGTTTAGATTTGAAAAATCGCACATTTTCAGTGAATACGACGAAGCTTACATGAGGAAATTTTCGTCGAAAAATATTGAACCGTTTTTGAGAACATAAATAAAATCTGATTTTTTGGCACTTTTTGTAAGCAACGGGTCCTGTTTATTTCGTTGTACCACTCACAATATGTATCCAAAAATAAAATAAAAAATACTTTTATGTAGCTGATAATTCGTCCAAATGTTTGTTCTAAAATCGCTGTCCTGATTTTGCACGAGATTTTAAATTCCGAAGGGATGATTTAGTACGATTTGGACTGAGCCATTTGCATTGCCTTTTGTTGTTGTGAATAATCATTTTTACAAAATCGTGGGTTTCCTTGCACGAACTTGAGCTAGGATGATTCCTATATCGAAAGGTAGTATAACTGTAAGTTTTCGTTTAGATATTTCAAGTCTGTTATGTATTTTAAAAAAAGAAAGAGTTTTCTTATGGCAAAACACACGGACAAATCGCACTACACCCCAAGTCCAAATTGTATACCCGGTATCTCGATTTGGACAGTCGGAGGTACCTCCAGTTTTCATGGTCGTTTGGTCTTATTTTTAGTGTTCTTCAAGCGTACCATACCTCATTTGATAGCAAGGACACCAGGCCATCTAACGAGTATAGTTTTAGGCTACAGTTTTGTCTCCACGTGAAGTGAAAAATAAACTACAGAAAAGTGTCCACACTGTCCCATCCCTCCTCTAGTGTGGCTTACCTGCGTAACTGAGCTCTACTTTGGAATAACTTCTCGTTGTTCTTTCGTATGTTGAGTACGAACCACAAACTCCCGTTATCATTGTTGCGACGGTTCATTCTAGAAAGAGAAAGAAGTTGCGGTTTGAGTTAGTTAGCTGTTGCTCGTATTACCGTTTGTTTCATTCGTATGGCAAGACAAGTTAACAAATCTTCAGTCCTCTGTTCACGTTGTTGCTACCAGCCTTCTATTAAATTAACAAACAGCGAACAGGACAGTTACATTCGAGTTAATTTCGGGAAACTTCTCAGTTGCGTATGTTATTATGTGGTCTTTATTATGAAAGAACGAATTGTTAGCTGGGCAAGTCGTGAGGGACTGCCCAGCGTATACTATCGGTTGTTTCAATCTTCCTTTTTGTGATGCTGGTTCTAGAAGAGGAACAGCGAACGGGAACGCTAGCCGGTTTGCTGGAAGCCGTTTTATGCGTGGATCTAGTTTCCGGTTCGGATAAAGCCACGTGTCTGGAGCAGTTAGTGTCAAAATGGAAGCGCTTAAACCCTACGCAAGTTTCGAAACTCAAGTTGATCAGCAATGTCGTCCTCAACTGCAGCACTTTAGGAATCTGGCTGCAGAATTCGCCCGCTTACAAAGTCAAAGTAAAATTATAAATATTGTTTCTTATTTTGTAATATTTTTCAGGTATTGCTTTCGGAATTCAGTAGAAAATTGTAATAAACGTATAGCTAATCGTTAACCAATCATCTTAATATGAATTTCGTAGTCATTCTTAGTAAAATCGATAAATGCAAAATTACAACGAGTTAATTAGTATATAGTGATATTTGTCTATTGCAGGTGCCAAATCAAGTGGTCTCTGCGCCAGATGAAGGAGAAGAGTCCGATTCACCTACAGGACGGCCCTCATCGGTTCTTTTGGGCGAAACTTCCGGTGGTGACACAACTACTGGCTACGAAGCCGATACCGAGCCTTGTAATGGCTTCGCGACACTCTGTCAACCTAGTCGTTATGTGTTAACCAGCGAAAGCCACCCGTCCACGTTCACCACGATCGTATTTCCGCATCTTTGCGCTACTGTGCTCGAACTCCTGTCCACCTGGCACGCTCACTTTGAGCACCACCCTTCTGAAAATCCGGAGGATTTTCTCAAAATTGTCACGCGAGTTCTATCCCGGTTGGTCAGTTTGTGTCAGGATGCCACTATCGGTGCTATTTTGGCCCAGAACAATTTCGTAGCTTTGGTGCTGCAAGCCAGTCACTCTTTCATTCGCCCAGAACCGGCCTACCGGGGTAAGCCACGCCCTCTTTTGATATTTTCTTTTTTTAAAATCCTGAATTTTGGTTAAAAATCTTCGAATATCTTGTAAGCGTATTGTTCGTGATTGATTTACCTATATAAGCCGCCTACCGTACTAAGCCACCCCTATTTCTTAATTTCTGTGCGGATATTTCTTCGCTTATTTTGCATTGTGGATGCAAATATCGAAGGTCGCTACCCACTAGTCACGTAAATTATCTGTCTTGCGAAGTCACGCTCCTTTTCGTAGCTTATATAATGTGATTTACAATTTATGCAATTCGTTTTATGTTCTTTGCATGAAACTTGAATTGAGGCACATTATTCGTGCCTTAACATGTTGATGCTTTTCACTGTGAACCACGTAGCGTAAACTGTCTAACATGCTAAATCACGCCTCTTTGGGTTTTCTAACTTACTTACAAATTCAATGCGAATATTTTTTTTGTCTTTGTCAGAAACTTGAATTTAAGGCATATTTTTCGTGTATTTAACGTCGTGGATGTTTTTCACTGCCAACTAGTTTACGTAAACTGTCCTACGCGAAGCCACGGCCCTTTTCTCATAATTTACTTATAATTTTGATGTAATTTTAGTGTTTCTCGTGTGTTAATAGTAATAATAATAGTGTGTTATAATAATAATAGTGTGTTACATCTGTTAATAGATCTTTATTGCTTTTCAGGTTGCATGTAAAAAAAGATCATTAATTTTATTAACTTTTTGTGTTCCCAGAGTCGAGAGTAAGCTGGATGCTGTTATTCGCGACACTAGCCAAGCACCGAATCACTTCCACTGAGCTAAAAACGTTGCTCTCGTTCTTCAAAGAAGCTGTGCCGCCCTTGAGCGACCTAATCTGGCCGCTAGTGGACATTATCCGCGCTATTCCGCGTCAACCACCGTACATTGTGGGTTTCCCCGCCCGGGCCGTCCCTTACGAAGGCGTCATGAACGACACCACCACGAGTGGTGCTGTTGTCTCACCTCCCAGCTCGCTATTGAACGTCTCGCGGCTCGCAATAAGTCAAGAGCTGCAAATTAGCTCGCAAATGGGACGACAACTCGGCAAGTTCCACGCCGAAAGGGGCGTGGCTTCCGCGTGGCAATCTATGGCGTTGTACCTGCCCTTGTGCTCCGATGGCCAATGGTCGCCGAGGCAACAAGGATTCGCGGTGTCGATGTGGTTTTTGGTCAGCGGCCACGGCCACCAACAGCCGACACCAGCGCCGCCGCAGCCGCGCTTGAACCCGTATGTGGTGGCGAGTGTAAACTCGGAAGGGGCGGGAGAGGCAGATTGGCGAGAAGCGTCGACGGTTTTTAGCGAAACGGAAAACCATATGAGTTTTCTGAATTATTCTCATGAGCGCAAACAGCCAATAGCGTGCGAGGAGGGAAAGAAGGAGAAGGCGGAGCCAACACCGGAATTGCATTTGTTCTCTGTTGGCAGCAAAACTTTTTTGGTGGAATTTTGGAGCGATCCAGTAACAGGTAAATAATAATAAATAATAATAATATTAAAGCAAATGATAAAATACATATTGTAGACACTAGGAATAAAAAACAGTAAGGAAATAATAAGTAAATAATGTAAAACATAATACAATATAATAGCAAAATGCAATAACATAAAATAACACAATTTGAAGGGACAGAAAACTTAAAATAAAAAACTCTGGTGTATTATAAAATACCGAACAGTAAATTGCGATAATTATTTTTTAGTACTGCGATGTTTTCTAAACTTAAGAGTTTTGTCACAGAAAGTATAATGGTGATGGCAACAGAAGCGACCAAGAGCAGTAACACACGGTTAGCGCACGGAGTTTTGGGTTTACGGATACCCGGAAACCAATGGCACCATCTGACAGTGAATTGCTGGGAAAGTAGCAGTCCGCGGAAGCGAACGCTCCATGTAATACACCTTATTGCGATACTGTTTTCTTTTCTTTATTCTATTTAGTGATGTCTGGTAAGTTATTTTTGTGTGTGACTTTAGTTTCGTTTGTTATTTACTAATCTCGTCTATTTCGTTTTGTAGTAGTTTTCTTCTCACAAAGTCGTCTAATGGGCTCGCGGTTAGCCTTGATAAATTGTTGTTTTCATTGTTCTGCTTATAGCTTACTAACTAATTTTCCTAGAGTTATTTAATTCATTTCTGTTTTAGTTTCGTTTCCTTACTTAGTACAGTGCATTCTGTTTTGCGTTCGTTGTCTGATAAAGCCATCTAGTAAACGTACTGGTAACCATTTCTAGCTAAAGCTATATATACCGTAGTTAATAAGTTAGGCACTAAGTGACTATGCATTTTTTAAATGGCTTATTTTTTAAATCATTATTATTTTGTAGGTTTGTGCGATGTTGAATGGTTGTCAAGAGGTGGAGCTAGCACTTGAGATTCCGGTGTTGTCTTTGCGGCGTTCTTCACATACTGCGTTAATGATCGGCACGTCCGTGGCGGTACCAGCCGGTACTGCCACCGATTCTCCCCACACGTGGTACCTGGGGAGTGTGATGTTCTTCCGAGGGACGGTCTTTACCCGCGAAAGCGCATTCTATACGTACGCGTTAGGGCCTTCGTGCCTGAATTTGTCTGAGTGTCATTCGGACGAGTTCAAACCCCAAATTTCCAGCGTGCTGAGTCCGCATATCCTGCGAGCCAACCTGACGTGGGAAGCTATCCTTCAATCTAGCGAGGAACAACTATTAAAACCGTTGCAGGTAACTTGCAGAAGCAGATAAAGTTTATTATTTTCTATTATTTTTAACAATTTCGTTTAGGAAAACTTGCTGCTTTCGTATTCTGCAGTGTCTGCTCACCTGATGAGTATCTACCCATACGTTACTACGCCTTCAGCTAGTAAGTTTTCCCCATTTGATTGCTTTTTCCTCCCTTCTGTTAGGGCTGCATTTCTATACCTCGGAAGTGCTTAAGGGGCAGGGCTTAGTTTGCTACTGTGCTAAAAAAGCTTCCAAAATGGAAAACTGTCGCGCGTAAAATACACTAGGCCGGGACTATATTCCAAGAAATTTAAGTCTAAAGTAATAGGGCGGGGCCTTACCCCGACAGGGTGGAGTCTAACTCTATAAGGTTGGCTAGGCATGAAGAAGCTTTCAGATCGCTTAAAAATTACAGACGCTTTCCAAACTTGTAGATAGTTTTCTAGAATAGCGTGCTTTGCTACTTGCGGTCGCGGTTGCTTTTGTAAGGGGGCGGGGCTTCAGTCAAAAGAGTAGCTTTCTTTCTGGTGAGAGGATTTAGAAACAAAAACTTGTGCGAGATTAGCTGGAGCTAGAGCCGAGGCTTCATAGTCGGGTTTCAAAAAAGGGGCGTGATTCCTGCATAACGAGGCGGATCGTAAGTAGAAACGGCAGGAATTACTTGGAATGAAAATTCTTTTATATTGGAAACCATCGTAGGCATAGCCTATTGACGGTTGGAATGGTAATTATTTTTCGTAATGTCGTTGCCCTAGCGTGAAACTGTCAGACTTTTGCTGGTTAGCGTGGTTATGGAAAAGGATGGGCGTGTTTTAGCATGAATAGGACGGTTCCTGGTTCTAGCAACCATAATTTGGATAGAAGCACGGGGATTATCCACAGTAAATTAGACAAATTTCATAGGAAAAATGAGGGGATCCATTCTGGTGGGTGGAGTTTAGTAACAGTGGGCGGAGCATAACGAAAAAGTCGCGGTTTAGCCATGAGATGATTTGTGACAATGAGAAGGATGCGAAGTTTGCGTTGGCATAGTAATTTTTTTGCAAACAAAGTAATTTTCCTGAAAAAAGGGCGTGGTTTAACCCTAAGAAGCTGATTAGTAACCCTATTAAGTTGAAATTCGAGAAATTAAGAGTATGATTTATACTGTACAGGCAGTTGTCATCCACAATAACTAGGCGTTCGACCTTGAAAATGCGAGTGGGAGGGGTTTAGTTAATGTGGGTGTAGCGTAGAACGAAGAGTGCGTTGTTGTTTGAAGTTTGTTTTGTTGAGAAGGCAGCGTGGTTTCCGTCGCAACGGTAATTTTTCAAACAAAGTACTTTTCCTTGAATGAGGGCGTGGTTTTCTTCCACGTAGGCGGCATTTAGCTTGAAAAGGCGTTGTTTACTTTTGAATTCACTGGAGCTTAGCTAAAAGGGGTGTAGTTTCCTCCAAGTAGGCGGTGCTTAGCTTGAATGGGCGTGGCTTCTGTGCTTGCTGCTTGCTTTTTTTGTGCGATGTGGCTGTTTGTAGCGCTTTTCCCTGTAGGTTTACTGGGTACCTTGTTACCAGGCAATTCCACCTTTTCCGTAGTCGCAGCCGACCCGCGCGCCACCCAGCAGCCACCCGTGTCAGTACCGGTCACCTTGGCAGCAGAAATTCAAGCGCAAGTGCATTGGGGGATCCAAGCCGCCTTGGAAGAAGTAGGCGGCACCGCGACCTTGCTTTTCGTTCTGGCGCGCGTGGTGGAACTCCACGGGAAGGAGGAGGAGCAAGCCGACGCGCTGGCGGCCATCTTGGAGTGGCAGAAACGGCGGGTACCGGGTGAGAAAGAAATGGACTGGCAAGGACTGCTGAAGTACGTGCTCGCGTCCGAAAGGTGCCAGATGGGCCCGTACATGCTGAAGGCCATGTTGGATGCGGCCAGTATCGGGCCAGTACTCCGGATCCATCCAACGCGGCGGACGTTCCACGTGGCCAGTCGGACGGAAGCTCTGATTGCCGATACCCAGTTACTGGAACTGGCGTTCCGGTGCTGGAGCCTGTGGAACCCCTACGCGCCGAACGTACCGCAGCCAGTACCGCGGGAAGTACCAGGCAGGAGCAGTAGAGTGAGTACGAGTAGGAAGGAAACGGTGACGCAGTGCCAGGAAGGCGTCTTTGGCTTGTTGCTCAGGAGTATCCAAGCGCTTGTACGGGACGATCATCCTCATAGGGCGTTCAACGTCCTACAACTTGAACGCATGAAAGTACTGGAGCTGCTACTGGACATCTGCAAAGTAAGAAATTCGAACTTCTTTTTATCTATTCAAAAATCTGCTTATCAGGAGTATCCACAAGCTTTTTCTATAAATATGTGGTAAAGCGCAGTGGAAGAATACGTGGCTACTGGACCAGTTTATTATAGACATAGAAAAGAACCCATCATGGAATCTGTATTGTATTACATAATAATCTATACAGTATTACTATATAGCCAAAAAGGGGGTACGGGATCATAGAGAATCGCCTAGTGGGTGTACCAGCTTATTGTGGGCATAGTTGGAGCGTAACAATTAAGTAAAGAAAAATAATTAAAAATTAAAATAGGTTGAGGAAAATCGAAATAATAGTTTTAGAGTTTATCTTTTTGAGAGCTACACTTACGTAAAGATTTCGTGAATTCCAGACATTTACTGGTTCTTTATTTTCATTTTTTTGGTCAATTCCTAGGAACATTTTTTCCAGGACGAAAAGACGCCCTTGACTTTGCCGACTTGTTCGTTGTTGGTAGACGTGTTTCGAGCGTTAGTGGGGTCGCCGCCCAAAGCCTCCGCGTTAGAAAAGGTGGCCAAGTTTGTGTTAATGACGCATCCAGCAGCGACCACATATGTGAGTCATACATGGTCCAGTTTTTATTTCCTCCTAGCACCCTTACAAGGCTCCAGAGAGAAACGCGCCTCCAGTTGGACGCAGTCGCATCGCCACACCCCCAGCCAAGGTAGTTCTTCCTCATTTTCTTCTTCATTTTCTGAAATTTGGTTTCAGTAAAAAAAAAAAATAGCGGAATAATATCTAAAATGTAAATTTTTTTAGACTTGTCTAATTTGAGTACTTCAGGGTCAGGAGCAGAAGTAGGAGGAGCTCTGGCAGCCATTTCCTTGCCTAATGTGATGGAAGAAAGCTACCGTACTGTTGACCACGCCCATCCCATCGATCCCCTCCAGCTTTCGAAAGCATTAGCGAATTTACAAGTAATTAACTCATTTTCTCCAAAAATTCACTCTAAAATATATTTGTTTCTTTCATAGATCAAATGGAGCGACGAAAAATCACCGATTTCGCCTATATGGGAGCCCAAAGCTGCCTCCGTGCAAATCTCCCCACCCTCACGCAACGGTTTCAGCCTAACAGTAAGCTCCGCCCATTCCTGTCCCATTCCCAAAGCCGAGAAACCCTGCAAGGAGGTAGCAAAGGTAACTAATGGCGTAATTAACCACGACCCTATTTCCCTGGACGAAGATTTCGATTTGGCGGAGCGTAAAACATATCGCACGGACCTTACGGCGGATATTGATACTTCGCCAGAGTTCTTTCAACAATCTGAAGTAAGTAACCTAAAAAGCAAAAAATGTCGTTGACCAATAAATCGGGGGACATTTGTTGTATTTAAATCATGTGAATCCGTCCCAGAATTTATTGAACATTCTCTGAAAAAAGTAAAAACTCTAAAATTTAAATAAAAAATTATAAAAAAGCAGTAAAAAATAAAAACTTAGAATTATGAAAAGATATATTTTTAAGAATTAAACAGAAATACTGTAGTAGCGATAGAATTCTTTCTTCAAGGTGTGAGTAATTAATAAATTTAGAAAATGTGTCTAGAAAAGTAGTACAAGCTAATTTTCGAGCATTCGAACAATTTTATTATTTACAGACACAAACCGAAGAATGGCAAATCATGTCGAACGATCCCAAATCGGATTACAATTCACAAACCAAGTCACAAAGCGCTATTTTACGCTGGGAAGCGGGCACACACATCGCCACAGGCTTTTTGTGGATCCTGCGCGACGCGTTTCGTTGCGTCATGCCCGACTCCATGGCCCGCTCTCTAGCGCACACCCTCCAGCCCGACTTCTTTGTCGTTTTAGCGAACCATCCCGAGGCAAACGTACGGACGGCGGTGGTCAAAGCGTTGGACGCGTTGTTGCACCGCCTCCCGGCGGAGGAAGTCCAGAAATTCTTGAAAAAACAAAGCCTGTGGCTCTTAGCCAACCAGTTGCACCAGTATCCGGCCGTGACGAGCGTAGTGGAGGCGTGTCTCAGCTTTGGCTCGGGCGTGGATCTCGATTTTGAATCTTTAACCGATCCCAGTACTTTATGGGCGGCTTCTCAGCCTTCGTCGTTGCAATCTGCGAGTTGGGTTCTGTTACTGGCCGCTGTACCGAACGCTACCCACGATCCAGTCTTGTTCCATAACTTAATTTCACTCATCAAGGATTTGTGCGTTAAAGTAAGGCATTTTTCTATTATTTTATTAGCTAGCTTTGCCTCTAAGGTCAGTTTTCCATGTCAGAGGGTAGCAAAATAAGCCTTACGCATTTTGTTACCTCAAGGTTCATTTTTGCGTGATTATACATAGCAAAATGACTCTTGTAGGACTTTTTAATGGTAAGGTCCAATTTTCAATGTTTCAGCATAGCAAAATGATCCTTGCATTTGAAGTTGAGCAGTAAAGCTCACTTTTCCGCATTAAATTATATCTTTTATATATGTTTTATAAATATATTATATATGTTTGACTCTTATGGACATTCTTTGCCCGCATTAGGTACCGGTTGTGTTTAAGACGTTACTGGACAGTGGTTTACTGGAATGCCTAGTTAAAGCCTTGGTGTCACTAGCGCACGTCACGCCCTCACCTTCCGCAACGGACGTCTTTGGTCAACGTGAAGACCAGCTTTTACTTGAAGATATTCAAAGATTGATGGTCTACATTGCCAATCAAGCCATCATCACCTCAGGCCCAGCCCACCAGCAAGTCTTCCAAGAGCAGTTGTTACTGCTCCAGTACTTGGAGCGGATTGAACGCGAAACTTGTGGTTATTTCGCCCGTTGTGTGAGTTTGTTAAGACAAACTTCGTGTATCCTCCTCCGCGACGCGCTCGAAGCGATCCAGGGCGCCATCTGCGGCTTGCAGTACCAGCAGAAATGGTCTGGCGGCTCAGCCTCGCACGCACCCGATCACAACGCTGCCTATCTGACCGGCATGGAAGCTTTACCCTACGTTGTACCGACCACCTCACTCATGGGAGGTGGTAACCATGTTACAGGCCACGCCCTTAGACCTGGTTTAGCTCGCCGATCCATGTCTATCACCTCTGGCCCGTCCTCTAGCGGCAAAAAGCTACATTTTGGAAAAGAAGCCACGCGCGTCGAGTTAACGGAACGTTTCAAGTGGGCGTTAACGAAAGCAGTAGACGTGATCGTCTTCGCGGGTACTGTCTTATTCCTTATCACGCTTTTCTGCATTTTTTATGTAGTTACAGGTTCTAAGTTCGAACTTGAAAATTCGAAAAATATTATGAGGATAACTTAAAGTGCAGAAACGGAGCAAAATGACTTCTTTTGCATTAAATAAACCTTCCCATACTCAGACACGAGCACTTGACCTTTAATGTCACGTGTTTTGACTTTAAAGCGTTTTTCCTGCAGTTTTTGATCTGAAAGTGAACTTTAAGAACCCATAAGGTTGATTAGGTTAATTTTTTGCGCAGAAACGAAGCAAAATTACCATTTGTGAACGTATTTACATAAAGATCATTGTTAAGGGTCCTTTCCTGTGCAAAATGGGTTGAAAATAACCCTTACGGTTGCCTACTTGCATTATGGTAACTTTTTAAAGCTTAAACGTGACAAATTCACCCATAGTTTCACATATTTTGGCATTAAAGCTTTTTTTAACTATTAGCTGTATTAAATAGCGTGAGCTACGCTCATTGCTATACCTTGCAAACAAGCACGTTCTCATTTTTCTTTACTTTCTCCTGCAGAAAGCTTTTCTCCTGCATTTTAAGATATCAAAACCATCCTTGTACAGCCAAAACGTCGATAAGGGTCATTTCGCGTGCAAAGTTCTGGCAAAGTGACCTTTATGATCCTCTGTTGGCATTATGGTCACTTTTCCCTGTTTAAACATAGCAAATTGACCCTTAGTGTCACATATTTTCACGTTAAGGCGTTTTTCCTGGAGTTTGATATAGCAAGAAAATGTAGCAAATGTAACCTTATTACTCATTGTGTCGCAGTATTTGTTACAATTATCTAAAATTGTATATGTCTGAGTTTGGGAATTAACTTTAATGTAAATTTCTTTACTTTTTCAGGCGGAACGGGTGAAAAGTACGAGCCGAGCGACGTGGAAGTGAACTTTACCAAAGGATTGGCCGTGATGGTCTTACAGTGCACCGTCAGCAGCATGGAGAAACGCCCCCAAGCGAAAGGCTCCTCCCACGAAGGTCCGGATTTCTGGCGAGAATTGCTCTGGAATTGCAAAGACGTCCTGAAAGCGCAATTAGCCCGTTTGGTGAAGTTCCTACTTAGTCCGTTGCAGCTAACCACGCTCAGATTGTTTGCGGTGAAAGCGTTGCACCAAGAACCGAGCTGCAGCGAAATTTTGAAATTCCTCAAAGCGGGCGATACCAAACTGGAACGCCAATTGATGAGTTATTTGGAAGATTTAAAAACACTTCTGCCTGGGAACGCCTCCGAAACGGATTCGGGGTTGGCATTGAGGATCCAAAGCCTACTGGTACATTTAGGCCAACTGCCTTTCGTCGAGGGGGATGACAGCGATGATAACAACGAAGTTTCGTCCGAAGAGTTCATAAAAAACGTCGTAGAAGAGGCGAATAAGGCGCGACAAACGTGGTGGGCGCAGAATGAAGATGTTGAACTGCGGGTCATCTCGGAAAACGAGGCATTTGCAAGGCATCTCATGGATTTAGCGATGAAAGTGACCCGGAATGTGGTGGATGTCCAGAATGCGGAACGCAAAGCTTGTATGGAAACGATGAAGATGGCGTTTAGCCAAAATGTACAAGTCAAACAGCATTGGAAGAGGCTGGTACAACAGTTGACGCACGAAAGAGCCATTTTTCATTTCCCTCAGTCGTACCCCAAGTAATTTTTGCCCTTGATTTCCTTAAAAACATGATTTCCGTGCATTAAGACCAATGTCCCCTAAGGAGAACTTTTTTTCCTTTTAAGGCCATTTTTCTATGCTGAAGCGTAGCAATCTAGACCTGCTAAGATTTTTTTCCCCTTAAGACCAGTTTCCGATTTTAAAAGACAGCAAACTAACCTTGAGGACAATTTCAGTCCTCTTAAAGGGCAATGGACACCAAAAAACAACTTTATCTATTAACAAAGAGCGAAAAATCTGGTTTCCAGATATATGTGTCATTTTCTCAGGTGCGAAATAATAACGAAGATATTCAGAAAATAAGAAATCCGAAATTCAAATTTGCCCGCCATTGACGTCACGCTTCTCATGCGCGGGAAAAGGCCAAAACTTTGGAAATAAATATCTCCAGAACGGCTGTTCAGAAAAAAACGAAACTACATTCTCTGTTCATAGAATAATGTGTATTATAATAATCCATCAAAATTTGTGTACGCGGTTTTGGTGTCCATTGTCCATGAAATTCAAATTTGCCCGCCAATGACGTCACACTTCTCATGGCGGGAAAAGGACAAAACTTTGGAAATAAATATCTCCAGAACGGCTGGTCAGAAAAAATCGAAACAAAATTCTCTATTCTTAGAATAATGTTTACTGTAATAATCCATCAAAATCTCTATATGCGTTTTTGGTGTCCATTGCCTTTAAGATCATTTTCCCATGGTAAAACGCAGTGAATGACCCTTATGGATTTTTTTCAATAAAACCATTTCTCAATGTAAAAAGAAATCAAACTACTTTTGAAGGTAGTGTTGTTTCTCTTAAGATAATTTTGGATCTTAAAACGAAGCAAATGACTCCTAATAACAATTTTGCTTCTTAAAGCCATTTTCTCATGCCAGACTGTAGTAAAACAACCTTTGTGTATTCTTTTACTTCACAGAGACCATTTTCAATGGAAAGAGGGGGGAAAATCCTTATGAATATTTGCATTTCTTTAGGACCATTTTGCTAGTCTTAAATGCAGAGAATGACTCTTATGTTCAGTTTTAATACTTAAGACTTGTATCCAATGCTATTACTGGCGAAATGACCTTTATGAACCGTACTTCGTGTTTAGGGCGTGGCAACTGGATTCCACAGAAGGTCCCCAGCGCATTCGCAAGCGTGTACGCCGATGTTACTTGCAGATTGGGGCCAAATACATTCGCCCGGAAATGCAGCACTTATTAGGTAACGAGTTAGGAGTTTCCCATTGAATACGTATTTATTCCACATGTTCTTACTGTTTTGAAAACGATATAAGATGGAAGAGCACAGAGAGACTTCGTTTTACGCGATATTACTTCCATACAGTCTTACGGAACTCGGCAGCTAAACCTCGAGTTACGCTAATTTTGTTTGAAATATTTTCACCTTTTTTTCATTTTAGCTTTGCTGATCCACCAAGCCACATTGGTTGATTCACAACTTAATTATTTAAGATTTTTTCATTACCAGTTAATTTGTAATTAATCTTTTTACTATTATTTTCTTAACAGAACCGGAGAAACACTCACCACCGATGGCGTTTTTGTTTGAGCAGCCCAAATCGATTTCGTCTTCAACGTCTTCGTCGGCCATTTTAGTCGAAAGGATTCATACACACGAAAAGATTCGCTACTCGTGCAATTGTGCGATAGTCACGCCCTTTTCCGAAACGCCAGGCGAAGTCTTAGTGGGCGAAACGTGCATTTATTACGTGGCGGACACCGTGCAGGGCGAAAGCTTGTCGCAAATCAGCGAAGCTGAATCAGAGTCTGGCTCAATTTTCGTTTGGGCGTTCGACGACGTCACAGAAATTCACAAACGTCGCTACGAGTTACGCGATGTGGCCATGGAATTCTTTTTATCCTATGGCAAAACGTATTTCTTGGCCTTTAATGCCACGCAAGTAATTCAAAACCTTTACTTTTAGCTATTCTATTCATATTAACAAGGATTCACTGTTATACAGTACGATCTCGCTATAAATAACCACAAGAGTAGTGGATTTTTTCGCGTTAGAACCGATCTTCAGTGTTAAAAGATGGCAAAATCGTTCTTTTGGACTGCATCTCAATATGTTAGACTGTATTGTCATAGATCTGGATTTATTTTTCTGTATCTTATATTTTGAAATTTTTTAGGACAGAGATGCGTTCACCCGTCAACTCTTGGGTTCGCCGTTGCCCCATTTATTGCCCGCAGACGGCTTAAGTGAAGTTACGCACTTATGGCGTGAGGGCCAGATAACGAATTTTGAGTACCTGACGTACCTCAACAAAATGGCGGGCCGCAGTTTCAACGATCTGATGCAGTACCCCGTTTTCCCGTTCATTTTGTCGGACTACGCCAGTCCGACGCTGGATCTCCAAGACCCGCACATCTACCGGAATCTCAAAAAACCCATCGCAGTCCAAGAGGCGAAGCAAGAACGCCATTTTGTCAATACTTTCAATTACCTGAAGCAGGAATTAGCCGCCACGGGTAGTTTAAACCACCCGAGAGGCTTCCAGCAGGGACCGTTCCACTATGGCTCGCATTATTCCAATTCTGGAATTGTGTTGCACTTCCTAGTTCGGCTTCCGCCGTTTACACGAATGTTTTTGGCCTACCAGGACCAAAATTTTGACATTCCCGACCGTACATTCCATTCTTTGCAAACGACGTGGCGGCTAGCGAGCTCTGACTCCACTACAGATGTCAAAGAACTCATCCCAGAGTTCTTTTTCTTACCCGAAATGCTACGGAACGACTGCGGTAATTATTTTTTCGGATGAGAAATAAGAGCGAGACTTCGCTTTACGCGGTACAGCCTCCACATAATCTTATGGGCCTTGAGAACTGCGCTTTTTTTTAAAAAATGTATTTTTTTAAATTTTAAAATTTTTGCCATTTTGAGGACATTTGAGGACATTTTTTCGGTGTTTTTCTTATCTATATTTTGAAGATTTCATTATAATGTCGTTAAATCATTCTTGAATTACTCTTTTAACCAAATTATATTGTTGTTTTTTCGGTACTTTGGTCTATAGGATTCAATTTCGGGATCCGGCAGTCGGGAGAACGCGTCGATGACGTCATTCTGCCCCCGTGGTGTGGGAACAACGCGCGGAAGTTTGTGCTCATCCACCGCCAAGCTTTAGAATCCGATTTTGTGACCGAACACTTGCATCATTGGATCGATTTAGTGTTTGGCTATAAACAAACGGGCCAAGCCGCGGTGGATGCAATTAATGTCTTCCATCCCGCCGTAATTAGCACTTATGCTATTCTTTTTATCGTTAAATTTTAATTTTTATACTTTATATTTTTTCTCTTTTTTTCTCGCTTATTTCTTTGTGAATGCTGAACTTAATAACTTTTCATCGCAGACATACTTCGGATTTGAGGCTGAACGCATCGAAGATCCCATCGAACGCGAAGCTCGGCAAACTATGGTGAAAACATACGGCCAAACCCCGATGCAGTTGTTTAAATCACCCCACCCTATGACGGCCCAGAATTTGCTGCCCCAGCCAGGCAAGAAATCCAGTCTACGCGTGCTTCCAACGGTGGAAAACTTGAAATGGGGTGAATTGGTGGGCTCACCTTCGCAGCAAGACCCAAACGTGGCATGGAAACACACTCATGCTTGTCCGATAGCGACGTTGGTACCGTTGAGAACGGGCGACGTTTTTGGACTCGGTCCCAATACTTGCGTAGTACTGGAATACACGCAAGACAAAGGTAAGTGGTCTTGAGATGTTTCAGTAAAGTCAGTTTTCCATATTTAAGTATAGCAAAATGACCCTTACCGACATTTTCCGTCGTTAGGGTCGTTTTCTTATGGTAAAGCATGGGAAAATGACCCTTGTGCACTGTTTTGTGTGTTTAAGGCCAGTTTTCAGTGTTAAGATATAAGCAAAGTGGTCCTTCTGGGCATTGTCTTAGATTACGACGATGTTTCTCTGTTAGAGCCATTTTTTAAACGAAACCTTTCAGTTACGCGTGTGCTCGTTGTTTAATTTGTATTCTTGCAGCTTTTGCGGTGATCATAATGTGTTTTATTACCTTTTCTTTAGCGATCTTCAACCTTCAAGCGAGTGCAGTGCTAGGGGCGGGGCTTATATTATGGGACCACGCTGATGGTATCATTCGCGTCAAACTCAAGCGCGATCAGCCAACAAAACCGTTGATCAAATCTTCAATCCATGATCCAGTAATTTTTATTTTACGTTTTTTTTATGAATCAACAAAATAATGAACCAATTTTTGTAAAAAAAAATTCAGTTGTATTGCCGTCTTCTTTGTCCATTGTCCTTTTTAACGTACAGTCATGAGCAAAAAAAAACTCTGGGAAAGGGGCGTACAGCTCACAGCGTTGGCACCTTTCACCGCGTAAAGCGAGCCTAGCTCACTACGTCACAAGCTTGCTTTCTAAGCCATTAGGGAAGGGGAGGTGCTCAAGGATACCAAGGATTCCTCGTATAAAAAGTAAACTTTATTGTTGTGTAGGCCAATT
>JAHZNP010001070.1:0-27460 GCA_020615345.1 Triops cancriformis
ATTCTTGACTTTAGCTGGGACTGAAACGCCCCCAGCAACGAATTTCATGCTAGGCGGGCTTTTGCCTAGCTCCGCCTATGTGGTACGTTTAAGTGTCACGAATTCCGCGGGCAGCACAGATCGCGAGTATAGTTTGTCCACCAAAGCCTTGGGAATAGGTAATTACCTCCTATTCAACACTATCATGTGTGTCGTCCTTTCGTGAAGATGTAGTATTTTTTTTACATATACAGTGAAAATCGGTGAAGACGAAATCGAAGGGACCGGAAAAGTGTTTCGTCTTAACCAAATTTCGTTTTAACCGATTTCCACTGTAATAACAATTACAATGAGACAGGCTTCTGTCGAGACCGGAATGTTATTTCGTCTTAACCGATTTTTCGTCTTAACAATTTTCGCCTTAACCGGTTTCCTCTGTGTTTCTATTTTGTTATGTCTTGTATTTTGTTAATTGTTTATTAGGTTTATTTTATTGATTGTTTATTAGATTATTTTATAAAATGTATTTTATGGTTGGTTGTACGTATTTATCTTATTAATATTTTAATAAAACGAGTAAACTTGTTTACCGTATTTCCCACAGAGGGTTCTAGACCAGTGTACATTGAGGACCAATACGCCTTAGGGCCTTTACTATCAGATCCCCGAATTGCAGTCCCCATTGCGATATCCATCTTAGCCTTGGCTTTGACTGCAGTTACAATAGGCCTACGCTTAAATACGCGTAAGTAGTGATTTTTTCCTTCCGTCCTTTGAATCTCGTACACCTGCTCGTACGGAATGAGGCTCACGCGTTTTCTTGGTGATTCAGGGCGACAGCAGCACAGTTCACCTGATCCAAAGCTGTACAATAGCTGTAGTAGTAACGAAGCTCGCGAAGAAGCTTCGGTCTACGCGTCAATTGGGAAGCGCAGTCCAGCGAAACACACTCTGAGTCGTCCGCATGAAGGTAAAAATCACGTCCAGTAGCGAAGAACTCAATTTTTCCAGCCAACTCGTTCATTTTGTCACTAGACAGTGAAGAAGTGTATCCCTACGCTGTTTTTCCCACTCCAAAGTTGCCAGACGAGCCTGCGCCTAGTCCGAAGACCTTTAGAGCCTTCTTTTTTGACAAAAGCGAAGGCGATTTGAGCAATTTCTCTGCCCAGGTGGGTGAAACGGACCTCCGCTGCTCTTAAATTAGTTTTTCATTGATTTCTTCGTCTTGTTCAATTACTACTAACATAAAGTATTGTAAATTCATTTTTTAATTAATCGAACTTTGATTATGTTGATTGTTAACAAGAATCTTAATAATTAATTGGGGGTTTTTTAGCCGAGTTCCGAGTACGAGTACATTCATCCAGTGGGCGAGAGAGGGCAGCAGCAGCAACATCGGCGCCCCAGACGACCGTTGCCAACGGCGTTTTCGCCGAAGCCACCTCCCACGCTTCAGTCACGGTTGTCGGATTCCGATTCGGAATTAGAGTTAGCTGCTCACGCCAAACCCGAGTCTTTAACGCAGTTTCATGCCGCTGCAGCAGCACAGGCCTTACAGTCTCAATACAGACCGCCTCGAGCGACTAGTCGCCGTCAGGCACAGCTCTCTTGGCACGCCCAAGAAACCTTAGCCATGGTTGAGAAGGCGGAGCTTGCTGGTAAAGAAAGTAAAGGTATAAACTCTTTGTTATGTATTTTACTTCTACTTTTTGTGTGTAAATTCGAGACTGAATAGGCTTAGACTAAATAGTTGTGGTTGTAATCGCAAGGACGATTATTCTCAAGTATATGCGGTTTGTTTGATGCATTTGTGTTTATAGGTCAACAGACGACTGATATGACGAGGGATTCTATGTCAAATCAACGGACGTTTCCTCGAAGGTATCCCCCGCACTGATTTGGGGACAGTGTAAGAGAAATTGTGCACTCGAGATACGGAACTTGAGAATTGATGGAAAGTTCATGAAAAGCATTTATTATGTGTTGGAAAATGGAAGAAAATGTTACAATGATACTATACAGATTTTAAGAGTGACGAACTTATCTTTATTTATTTCTACAAGGAAAACCTCATTGATTTGACGTCCAGAGGGCATCCAAATCGCAACAGAACTCCGGTTTTAAACCCAATTTAATGGAATGGTTGTCTTTATTTTGGAAGTATAGAGTTTTAAACTTATTATTACCTTATTGTTACCGTACTTATTATAACTTATTACCTTTCATTTGCTCTGGCTATTAAGTCTTTCGTGTTGTCTTCGTAGTAGCTTGGGGACAGCACATTACAGCACTTAAACTTCGAATTGTCCTGAACGATTTCCAGGAAAGTACTCATTGGAGCAACGAACTTTGTGTTAGCCTACCTTTTTTGCTTATAAAGAATACACGGATGCTCTCGTCGAGTATTTCTTCTCGTATTTATTGAAGTCCACACAATTACCAATACATTTTTTCAACAACGTCTCTGGATAGGTTCCGGGGATGATCATCTTTAACTTTACTGACAAGAGTAAAAAATATGCAACGCTTTGCGAAAATGGTCACGAAAATTTCCCATGGAAACTGTCTATCAAGTGGAAGTGGTGTGCAGTGGCCTGAATTTGAAAGGTTTAACTTCTTTCCTAAATGATTTTTCTTAAGATTTAAATTAAATTCCTAAATGACGAAGTATTAACTGACGCTAGCTTTAAGAATTGACAATATCCGACACAATTTTCAACACAATCTCTAGAACAAACACTGTTTTGTCCATTATTCAAGAAAATTAAAACCTTCCGCGCGTTTTAGATGTTATCTTCTTTGTTCTCTTCATTTGTCGCGTTTTTCGGTAATTTTGAATGCACGTTATCATTATATAAAAGAACACCATTCCAAATGCAACGACCGAAAAGAAGTACCATACGAAATAAAAGCCCTAAGGCATGGCCGCCAGCAGAGCTGCAACTCGCTCTTTTTCGCGAGCGCGCTCTCCCTCGTTTACTATTGCCATCCCTTGAGCGGAAGCGAAAATTTAATAAAATATTTTATCTTGCAAAAAATACTTAATTCTCTTTTAAAATACATGAACACATTAATACTTCTTATTCTATATTTAATGTAGTATTATTTTTTTAGTTTTTAGTAAGAATTTTTACGTTGCGCATTAGTTTGTTACAGGCCCGTACCCAGGGGGGCTAGTGGGTTAACCCCCCCCCCCGATTTTTTTTTTCTTAAACTGACTTAGGCTTTCGCCTATTGCCGTTTCTATATTGGCTGCCTTTCTCTTTTTACGTTACATTTGAGTGAGGGAAACTGGAGAACAATAGGGTGGAAGTGGGAACACACAAAAAAAGGGGAGGGGGGAGGTGATAGGGGTGTCCGCACATGAGGGAGGGTTAGTTCAAGTTCACTTTTATGTTGGTTAGTTAACAATATTTACACTCATTCACTCCATTCAAACATTATTTACACATTCACGCAGATCTTTAGGGCTTCGTTCAGGAAAACAGTTAGGGCTTCGAAAGTTGCGGTGTTCGACAGCATTTCCTTGGCATTGAAGTGGATCTTTTTTTTTACTTTTTTTTACTTTTTTTACCCGATTTTTTTTATAATGGTGAACATAGAAGAATGAGCAAATGTCCAAAACAAAATTGCATACTTACCCCCCCCCCCGAACCAAAATCCTGGGTACGGCCCTGGTTTGCTAGGTTCAACTTCATTAAGAAATATTTCTTACGGAACAGAAAACACTTAACCTAGATGAAGAATTTTCAAGATTCAAATCGGGCGAGTAGTTTCTACGAAATCATGACTAGAATTCCAAATTGTAGTAAATGATGTCATAAAAAGTACTCGTCCGATGTGAATCGAATTTTCATCAAAACATAAAGGGAGAAGGTACATACTGCTCCTGTCAGACAGATTTTGAATTTTTTAAATATTTCAAAATGTGCAAAAATTCGCCTAGTTTTAAACTTTAATGAAAACATATTTTTAAAAAGTCTCGACATCCGCATTAGATATTAATAAGAGCAACTTCACTGACAACATTGATTTGAAATTTACTGAACCATTATTGAGAAACCATCCCCCGAATTTCCCCATGTCATTCGCCCGTAGAAGGGGTATGTATACTAGGGCTGAAAACGGTTCGAGTTGAGCCGCTAAGGTTAAGGTCAGTCGAGTCGAATCGTTTTCAGCCCTAGTGTATACCGGGGCCTTAAAGGGCGAAGAGCACAATCATTTTATTTGATCTATATTGACACAATATGCTTAAGCTTAGTTAAACCCAGAGGCGTAACGAGGGTCAACGGCGCCCAGGGCAAAGGGAAAATAAGCCCCCCCCCTTTTTTTTACGCTAAATTGTCATGTATTATGAAGGTCAAATTTCTTTAAGTGACACCAATTAAAAAAGTATAAAATACTGCAGATATTTTACCAATTTGTATTTTTAAGTAAATTACCACGCTTTAATACGTGTCACTTTCAAAGAGCTCACTTGATATATTTTTTACCAAGATATTTTATAGGATGTTCATAACTGCGCGAGGATTTGCAACAAGATTCATATGATTATACAAGAGTAAAATATCATAATAAAATCCAATTAATAATTTGCAATGAACAAATAGAAAACATTTGGGGACAAAAATCAGACCTTCCGTTGAAAAGCTAATTTTCTGGCTTTCTCCGAAACAAACTTGTCTATTATGTCGTCGAAATTCATCCTTTCAGTCTCCTCTCATTCAATGCTAAGTAAAGCTAAACACGACAATCTTTCTTGACTCATTGACGCCCTCAGATATGACAAAATCAACATAAGCTTACTGAAAGACCGTTCACAGCTGACAATCGAAATTGAGATCGAAAGCGTAATCGCACAGCAGTTCTGAAATTAGGAAACACATTTTCTTCCCCATACTGAAAAATAAATTCGAGAAATTCAAGAGCGTTAGATAGTGGAGCTTTTGTCCGGTTTTGTGAAGCATTCTATCAGTACTGCTAATTATTTCATAGAAGAGGAATTAACTTATTTCCGAACTTATAAAATAAAAATGTGCACATACCAGGTGGTCGGCAAATTCTGTTGACGCTCTTTGACCTTTTTACACTTTTTCCTCACTAAGTCACTTAAAACTTAGAGTTCTGAAAGAATTCTTCCAGTTGTCCTTTTTTGTTTCTCAGTTCTTTACCGACTGAAAAAAAAGATCGTCCTACCCCTCAATCTGAACCAATTCTGAACCCGTATCGCCAACGTCGGGGTTCACGTAGGTTGACCTTCTAGGACAGGAAATAAAAAGGTGCTAATTATTCCAAGAAGCTGCCGTACGGTCACGTCGGAATCCTTCAGCATAGCGACCGATTTTTACAAAAGAACCGCGAAAAATTGACAGGACACAATGTAGAGTGAAGCAAAGGAGATCATTTTCCATGAAAATGATACCCTTTGAAAATGACCCCCTCAAACTGGCGCCCAGGGCACGAGCCCTGCTCGCCCTACCCTCGTTACGCCTCTGGTTAAACCTGAAGATGTAACGTAAAAATTAGCGAAATTTACAATACTTGCAGCGAAGTCAAGACACGTTTGAACGCACGGTGAACCAACCAACCGACAAGGTCGTTTTTACAATACGTTTCAGTTTTTCACCACCAGATAGCACAACCATACACAAGAAATTCACTCACCACTTTTCGCTGGCAAAAAAAAGGAAAAGAGCGCGTTCGCTCGTGCCATAACCAGTGCTTTGGATCTTTCCAAAAAGATCCCGATCCGATCCGATCGATCAGATCATTTGATCGGATCGGATCTGCGGTATATCGAAAAGAGCATGGATCGGATCTTTTTTTGAGGAAAATTTACCGATCAATTCAGGTCACCCAGTGGCCGATCTAGTAACTCGACTGACATCAATGTAGCGCACTTACAACGTGGTTTCGTAGAAAAAGTGTGAAATGAAAAAAGTCCGGTTAATTATTGCAGGTCCTGATGCTACCTTGCTTTTTTGTAAATAACACTACGCTCTTTTGTGTGAATAATATTACAGACATATATACTGTAATATTATAATATAATAATGGATCGGATCTTTGATCGGATCGGAATCTTTTCCGATCCGGATCTAAATTTTCTGAAGATTTGCACGATCGGATCGGATCGGCAAAAACCGCGAATGATCGGTGAGGATCGAAGAGCCGGCGAAAAAAAGGATCCAACGCACTGGCCATAACGACGCACTGGTTGCAGTTGTGGTCGTCAGCAATATTGTAGTCTGTTATGAGTCTACTCGCTAGATGGCTTATAAAGTCTCTCAGGGCAGGAAAGGAAAAGCCAAAC
The DNA here is from genome assembly GCA_020615345.1 of Triops cancriformis. NCBI lineage: Eukaryota > Metazoa > Arthropoda > Branchiopoda > Notostraca > Triopsidae > Triops > Triops cancriformis. The sequence continues at coordinate 6,293 of JAHZNP010001070.1, forward strand.
TTCTTGCGTTTCTAAGCTTTTAAGTATATTTTCCTTACAAAGATCTATCACAACCCACAATATTTGACATTTCGTTCTCTTCAGTTCATCTCTCCATACAAAGGCCGATGCAAGCGAACGGTGTGCATCCCGACAGCATAAAAACATACATTCAGCACAAAACGTTGTATCATATTAAATAATACAATTCAGGCAGCGTTCTTCTCGTACATAAAACTTGCTTCGTCCTTACATTTTTACGGCTGGGGGAAGAAAAACGAGCCAATAAAATGCTTTTGTTGCACTGCTGGCAGTTTTCCCGAAAAAAAAAGAAAATCTGACTAGGAAAAATCTTCCCCGGAAATGAAAACAGTGAACTGAAATACTCTCCCCACAGCAACAAAATAGAAACGAAGTACTCATGACAAAAGGGTTTCTAAATATCTAGAAGATATAGCTTACCCCCTGCCCTGGGTTTTGTTTATCCCAAAAGAAATGTCATGCTTTGTGGACAGGAAAGGGGACAAATCTCGTTTAGCCTTCATGAAACAGTTTTGCTAATCTTTTCGCCTCGTTCTATCTCTCCTTGTTATGGTACGCGTATCTCGGTTGGAGAACGTCAAAACTAGCGCATATGAAGCTCGTAAAGGTTTTACGGGAAAATGTTCCCAGAAAACCAAAAACATTTCCAGACAAAAAACCCTTCAAGGGAGAGTTTGCGAAGCTGGGAGAAGAAATATTGATCCAGGAATTACAGCCGTTTTTGAGCCCATTTCAAATCATCGGCGCGTGGCTTGCAGCCAGTACATTTCTCGATCACGTACTCCAAGGCACTCCAAAACCGCAACTTCTCTAACGGCCAATTGAGCCAACCTGTCGTGATGCAGAAATATGTTTCGTGTGGCGCCACGTGGTGAATACGATGATGACGTCGCGGTAAAATGACGTGTTTCTCCTGTAGCCATTGAACCCATTTCGGTAAACCGTTATAGGTATGTGACCATTTATGTATCTGTAAGGAAATAAAGAAATCCAAAGAAAAATAATATTAACTTAAAACATTTCAAGACTTAAAGAATTTATCTCAAAATAAAATAAAATCATTCAAGAAGAATACAAGAAGAAAGATAAATAATTGTAAGAATTTAATTCACTTTAAATAATTGTAAAAATTTAATTCATTATAAATAATTCTAAAAAAGTAATGCAGTATGGATAATTGTAAAACGACAAAAACAGATATAAAACTAAAAGTGACATTACGACAATAGATAGATAAAACAATAAAAGTACTGAATACACTGTAAACAAATATTTTGTGAATTTACAATGATTCGTTGTGCAGCAAAAAATTACAAGGACTTCACTGTAAAAATACTTACAAAACTGATTTTTTAACCACGAATTTTTTGTAGAAAAACACTTTTAAAGTATTTTTACAGTAAAGTCCTTATAAGTTTTTGCTGCAATTGTAAATTTACAATTTTTTTTACAGTATACAATAAAATACACATGGAAGAAATGTCGAAATTTATGAGTATTTATAGAGATTGAATGATGGCGAAGATTTCATGAGTAGCGTATCACTTACTTGGTTGGTTAGTGAGACAAAAACGGACAACAGGAAGAAATAAGCGCACCAAGCAAAGTTGGCATCGATATCTTTTTCACACCAAGTCAATAAAGAATACGCTAGACCAGCTAACGGAATTATGGGGGCCATAAAGTTGTCCCCGTTCGTTTCAATAAAATCGTGGCGTGTAATGGACGTTGGGTCAATGTGATGTTCCCGAAATGGACGTATAAAAGCCTTCAAACAGAAACAAAGTCAAGGGAACACTTGAGTGTTAATAAATGTCTAAAAGAAGGTCGTAGAATTTTTTTTAATTCAAGGCCACTGTATGAAGCACATGTCAAAATGTTGTACCGATTTCCCCCAAACCGCTACGTATTTCTGAAATGTCTTAGCAGTAATTTTGCAATTCATAACATCGCGTGAAGTCTGTGAAACTTTGAAGATTCTGAAGATTCGTATAATACTATGAGGATTTATTTTCGAAAAGACTACTTGGCCTGTGAAAACCGTTTGTAACACATGTTAAACAAATTACCCGAATTGCTAGTTCCTGATCCGCATTGTCAAAAAATTACTAAAATTAATTGCTCAAAATTCATTGATGGAGTTTTCCATACAATATAAGTCCAAACTTTAGTGTCACAAAAGGTTTGAGAAATCTTTAACCCTATTTATCACCAACTCCTCGACATTTCTGCTATAACTATCGATGTAAATTCCGACGAGAGGGCTAAACAGTGGCCTTGAATTGCGTTTTCATTGAAAGGAGCTGAAAGAGCTTTACTTTTCCGACGACAGGAAGCTCCACTGAGCCCCATGTGTCAGCTCCCCAGTGAACAAAACCGGAAAGGAAATCGGCCGTCACGATCCCGCTAAAGCCGGCACAGATAACGGTAGTCAAGTTATCCAATCTCAAATACTTAATAATCAAGAGTCCATCGACGGCCATTAAACTCAGGCAAACACAGACGCTGACAATTTCCTGGATACGTTTCCCTATGAATGTTCATGACAAAAGAGAGCAACAAAGGACATTTAGAAAACAAGCTGTAAAACGTGATCCTTTACAGTTTTTGGGTACGGTCAACTCCATAATCTCTTGATAAGGTTATGAGGTTTACGGGAGACCTTCCAATCAGTGGCGTAGGAAAGGGGGGGGCGGGGGGGGCGGGGGGGGCGTTCCGCCCCGGGTACCATCACTGAGGGGGTGACAAAAGGGCAAAATGTTTTTTTTTCTTTCGCGGAGTGTTGGGGGATCACAACACTTTAAAAAGTAATATGAACTAAAACGAGTTAATACAAATGACTTCGTCTGATAATTAATTAACCTCAACTCGTCAACATAATACGTACTGAAACTTTTTAGTTGAAGGCAACAAACGCCGGTCAGTCACTTAACGCCATTCTATTGAGCTAGTTGAGCATTATAACTGAAAGCTTCTAAATGGCAAGAACTTACCCAAGGGTGCTAGGGAATTTTAGATCCCCATCCCAGCGAATTCTATGTTTTATCATGTGGAGCATAGGAAAATGCCCAAATTATAAACTCAAAATGAAAACTAGGTTCATTTTGGCGCTCTAAGATAAGTTTGGTTTAGAAAAATGTTTGGTATGCACATGCAGGGCCGTAGCCAGAATTTGGTTGGGGAGGGGCACGGGATGGGGGTATGCATTTTTGTCGACATTTGCGCACTCTCCTATGTTCACCATTATTCAAAATCGGGGTGGGTTAAAAACCCCTAAACCCCCTGGCTACGGGGGTGCGCACACGAGAAGGGGAGAGTAGGGCTCGTTCGGACATGGGGCGTGCATAGTTGCTCGACTAATCCAGCGACGCAGAGAAGTAAATTTTGTAATAAAAATTCTGTAGGAACTTATAATACAGATGGTTCTTGTGGACAAAGAATAGTTAGTCCCATCTCAGCGTCTGTGTGAATATCCCACGCGTAATTAAATATTCTCCATTTCATGTTAGTTGTGGTTTTAACGTACAGGTATCCAATTTATTTACTCAAGATGACTCTTAAACAAGTTGACAGAATGTAATAAATTAACAAGTTAAAATTCTAAATCTTTGTTATGCTAGTTTTTCATTTTCTAAGTTGAAAATGGTTCCAGGGCAATTTCGGACAGTGTTAATGGGCTCCTTCCAACAGATAGCTAACGTGCCCGTTTGAAATAAATTAATGCCTTCTGTTTCTTAGCTTGTGGATTTTGAAGTCTTTATGCTGTTTTATGAATGCTACCGGATACTTTTCCTCAGTTTTTAACTTTCTACTTGCGTATTGCAAAATTAAGTTTTCCTTGAAATTTGCTACTAAAAATTAGTTTGGTCCGAACGTGCTCCACGCCCATCCGAAGCACCTTCGGCTAAAATGTGAGCTTGTAAATACTGAGCATATCACCGACTCCTAAATTTTGAATAAAAAATACGATCAAAGGGGGGGGGGGACAAAAAAATTTCCGGACCGGGTACCATCTGACCTTGCTACGCCACTGCTTCCAATAGTAAAAAAATGACAGTTATCTAAGATTTTGATCAATGAGCTTCTTCCTTTTGATGGCCGCCTTGATTATCTGCCCCCCAGCAACAATTTTCATTCGTTTGACAGAAAAATAAGAAACGAAAAGAAGCTTATATAAGCAGACTTATATAATGCAACAACGATTTACAAGCTTGTCAACGTAAGAAAACATTGATTATTGTACCTTGACGATTATTGTACCTTATCGATTATTGTACCTTGACACCCTGGCAAGAGCCAGGGTGTCAAGGTACAATAATCGATAACCAAGTCTGGCTATCGATTTTTATAGAACACTTTCTCTCTACCCTCTGAGGTACAGTACGTAATTGCATCTCTTTCCACATGGCAAAATTTCGACCAAATGGCAACTACGCACAACCCTTAAAATCGGATCAGATTTATTGCTCTGCTTTACCGTTAATCTTAAAAGAAATCAGATCAACAGAAGGAAGGAATTTCACAAAACAGGAAAATTTTCACTTATTTTTTAAATGTTTCTTTCTTTCTTTCTTTTTTTTGCAAAAATAAGATTTCGTTCATTGTCGTCAATAAAATATTTACCTGGACTGTAGAGTTGGGCAAGTTCTTGGGCGCCTTTATGGCAAGGACCCCAACGTGGCTGAAAGCCAGTTTTGTTTTCTTTGGAATCGTCCTCTGCCATAAAAGCGTCGTTGGAATTCGGGTCGTCTTCTGTCATGGAATATTTGAGGATTTCATCTTCACTTTTCACGTCGGTAAACATGTTGGTACAAAAGAAAAGCGAAGCGGCCAGCGAATAAAGGTTACAATGTACGCAAAACAATACAGGAAAAGTGACGGAAACGACTTAGGACCAATTGAGAGAGGAACCCCTGCAACGGAGCGTTCTGACGCATGACGGGGCTGGGACACGACAAAACTGTTTTTCTCTCTTTGGCCCCGACCACACTTCAAAGCGGATCACCCTCCCTTGTCGGCGTTTTCTATGCCTCTTCTCCCGTCCTAAGGGAGAAAACTCACGACTTGTGAGCTCAGGGAGTGGCGCAGACACCGGTCACGCAAAAGCCACATAGCGGTATTCATAAAGCGACGGCGCCCGTTTTATACAGAACGTTATGGGTGCTCTCTCTCTAGCACAGCGCGCAGTTTGAACGCGCCTTTCGTACTTCACCTCGCCTTTGAAATAGCAAGTAAAGTTAGCAATGTGGGACTGTGCCCACGGCAATAAGGTTATCGTTCGCTTATTCTAATCATACTGAACGTTATCTACTTCCTCGTTTACCTGATATTCAGCACAACCATGCAATGTTGTGTAATTATTACAAGTAATGGTAATTTGTAATGCCAATTACTTTTCTTAAAGCAACTGTAATGTACTCGTTACATTTTTCGCTCAGTTGAAATGTAATGTAATGTACTCATTACATTTTAATTTATCGAAAATTGTAATGTAATTTACTAGTAAATTTAAAAAGGCCAAATAACGTTACAATTACAATTACTTTGGTATCTTAGAGGAAAAGTAGAAAACCTGTAAAGAAAGGGGGAAGGGAAGAAGTTGTGCGTTGGAACTTCGCTGCTTTAGATCAACTAAATGGTGTTGTGAAGGGAGGGGGGAGTGACGGGTGGGCCAAGAGAATTTTTTGCAAGTAGTGAGCTACGGGAAGGCAAACCTTATCGTTGACCTCTGTTTCAGCTGCGTTATTCTTTCTTTACCCGTTTCTTCGCGTAGGGAAAGGGAGACAGTTTTGTTAGGGGTTGAAGAAAAGAATACGCAAAACTTAGTATTTTCGGATGTATTACCCAAACCAGACATGTGTTGGTAACAAGTAACATTTTGAACGAAATGTATAAGCGTTAAAAATTTAGTTAAAAATTTAGAAAATTGGAATAGTTTTCAACGTAAAAAACACATTTTTACCGAAAGTAATGGCAAAGTAATGCATTACTTTACAAATGTAATTGTAATATGACGATTATTTTCGTTATTCAGGTGTAATTGTAATTTAATAGTAAACTTTAAATAAAAAGTAATTGTAATGTAATAATATTCATTTTTTAAAAAATTACACAACACTGCAACCAAGATTAGCTGGGTAGCCAGGCTGAACCGAAGAACTATCGTGTTCTCTATAACGGTAACTGGTAGTGACCCCTAGTATCAAAAAGTTGTAATAGAAGCAGCGAGAGCTACATGAATCTTTAGCTAAGCTGTATTATACTGCAGTTGCTTAGCGCGGTACCTAGTGGGGAACGCTAACATCAGGTAGGGAAAGAAAGGTAGTAAACAAAAATCATGGCTGCAAGTCAGCGTGTTCAGGTAAATCTCAATGTTTTCTTAAATATTTGATCAAAGTTTAACATTTTCTTGGAATTTTGAATAGCAATGGGCATCGTTTACTCGTATGTGGTGGCTGTATGACGCCCAATGGCAAGATCCTTTCGAAACTGGCAAACTGCTCATTCGTTACTTGCGAGGATTACACAAACCCATTTACGCACCGCTTAGTAAACCAAATCAGTTATGTCGATAAATTTGATTAAAATCCTGTTCTTTCTAAATTCTAGATGATAGCGGAGACCACGTGGTTGTTATAAACAGCCGAGATATTGCTCTAAGAGGTGATGAGTGGAAGAAACGAGTTTATTTTCACCATACCGGTTATCCTGGAGGAGCAACTTGGACTCCAGCATGGGAATTGCATGCCAAAGATCCTATTCTGGTACTGGAACTATTTTTCTATTTTTTACTCGCACCTTTGTAAGTTAATTACTCAATTTTTTCCTCTATTAGTTATTTATTTGGATGTGTTGGAAATTATATGGTATAGTTGGTAAAAAGATGTAACGTTATTAAAATTTATATTTTTCTCCATGTAGATTGTTCGGAAGGCAGTCTACGGAAGTATGAAGGGCAATTTAATTCGCCGAACGTTAATGGAGCGGTTACACATTTTCCCGGGAAGCGAAATTCCGACTGACATTCGTGAAAATATTAGCGGACAACTCCGACCCTTAAGACCGATACCGAAGCGACTGGACGAATATTCTCCCGAAGTCAGGGAAAAGTTCCCCAAAGTCTTCGACTACCCTAAAGACTTTGTGCTACGATAAAATGAAATGAATAAACGATGTTTAGTGTTTGAATACAAAAATAGCCACAAACTTCTTTTATTAAACCAGACTTTCTTTAAAAATAATGTGTGCGTTCCTTCTTTCTCCCTTTTGTTAAAAGGATACGAATGGCCGTAAAGGGAAACTAATTAAATAACATTTAATTAGTTCCCATGAATTAATTTTCTTTATCTACAAATAAAAAACTTTGCTTTTAGGTTTGATCACCGGAAAGCAACTTTATATCCACAGAAATAGTATTTATTACATTTATATTCCTAGGTTACAATCGTATGTCATTCAAAATCTGTAAAAACTCAAAAAGAACTGGATTTCCTTTTTTCATAACGTCCGAAAATAATCGAAAAATAGGCATGGATAGGACTACACGAAAGGCACGTCCACAAAGATCGCGCTCAGAAGCTCGTAAACATCCAGTATAGATCTTCAGTTGTTGCGAACTTAAAAGTATGAAATATCAGTATATCAAGTATGTTGGTGCTCTATCCACGAATTAAGAGCTCCGCTTTTAGGCTTGATCGCAGAAAAGCACTCCGCGTGCACAGAAATAGTCTGTTATAAGTATTTTATTCCTAAATTACTACCGTGAGTCGTTCGAAATCTCTAAAAACTGAAAGAACAGCGTCTCCTCCTTTTCATGACCGAAAAACAGCCATTGGTAGGCTACAAGAAGGCACGCCCTCAAATATCTCGCTCCAGCTAATAATCACGCTTCACAAAAGCGGTGAATAGCCTGTGCAGTTCCAAGCCACAACAAACTTGAACCATGTGGGCTCTCGTGCAATTCACCTCAAAACTTTCTTCGTGCAAACCAGCACTTAACTTCACAACGAAAGTAATTATCTTTTGTGTCTAAGTAATAAATTACTGCCATAAGGACCTTAACCACGCTTTTCTATTTCGAAGGTAAATTTTTCTCAAAACAGCGGTTCTCGTTCACTGCCATCCGCTTTGGGCACATTATGGGGCCTTATTCGAAGGAAAACGCGTCCAAATTACGACACTCTACCTGAAGGTTATAAACTGGTCTACCGCACTAGTCTGGAAAACTATATTATCTACCCGCATGGTGGTTTCTTAGCTGGAATTGGTATCAGCGGCCTTTTCTTCGGTTCCAGCATACTTTTCAATGCCTTCACCGGCGTACCTCTGCTTTCCTCGTTCACTTTCCTGGACCAAAGCCAAAACACAGCCGAAAACGTCTTCGAATTCGGAGGTTACGTGGCCGGCATGGCTTTACTCTTTCTCCCTGTTCAGATCATTTTCCAAAGAACGCCCTTGCGGATTTACTACTCTAACACGGACGACAAATTCTTAGCTTTTTACGCCAATTATCTGCCCTTTTCTACCCGGACACAAGTTTTCTTGCCGGAGCGAATGGTCCCGCCCAAAGATACTACTTCCGAAGTTCTTTGGCTCAGTATACAGCACACGTATTTGAGAGAAGGGAACAAAAAACAGAAAATTCTTTTGTTTGGCGAAAGTTTTATCCAGCCGTTTTATTACAATCATTTGTTAGGCTACAGACCGTAACAAATGGCTCGTGTGCAGTATGTAGCTTGTAAATACACACCCGAAATCAATTAAATCATTAGTGTTATGTTTTTCAATTCGGCGTATTGGGGAATTTGTTTTATTACTGTTTCTTTCATTTTCGGTTGTTCAGCAATAGAGAGTAAAGTGCCCTTTCAAGAAGTAAAACTCACAAGGTAACTGTTTGACTAGTAAGGAGGGTTTCCTTGACCAGGAGAGTCAACCAACTGAAACACCAGTCAGTAGTAACACATTTACAACGTAGGAACTACAGATATTTGGATGCTGAAAGAAAATCAGAGTCGTAGTAAATAACGCAAACTACGTGGGAAAAATTAGAAGAAAAGAACAAAGATTACCCGACAACATAGTGTCAATGTGATTTTTCCAATAACAAAGTGTTCTAGGGCTTTTGTTATAAGTACACAAAAGTGGTATGAAATTAGTAGCAAGTAATTCCATTAGGTATGACACAATACATTTTGCCACAGATCTCGAATGTAATATGCATAAGGCATGCAAAATGAAGAATGATTTCTTATGCAAATGAAACAGCAGTGTTTGAAAAGAAAAGTTACGCATTTCTTACAAATGAAACTGTAGTTATGTCGAGAAGTCGGAGAGTCTTAATTTTACACCTACTATGTAAATTAGGTTGCCGCACGATATTAAATTCGTCGATGAAAGTACGTAATTGCGATCCAATTAAATGTTCTTCTTGGTCCAGTTTGTCCCAGTGCTCGTACGGAACTGGACACGGGACTCGGGCGAATTTTCCTGTGTTTTCTCGTTAGAAAATGAGAAATAAAACAAGTCTTCTTCAAAACTACATTGTAACGCGTAGAAAACTATGATACGTAATATTGTGTATCGTGGATATACAATTGATTCATCTGGATGTCACATGATAGCTTCCGGGAGGCGTGTCATTGGTTTCCGCTGCCCGTATTGGATTCTCGAAAGATTTGCAGAAGGCCAGTGTCATTGCACTGGCACGTAGAAATACCGCCTAGTACCATTGGTGTGATTAGATCCGATCAAAACATTCGTAGTACCAGAAACATGCAGGAATGGAATCGATTTTTTGGTCAGATTTACCAATCAAGATTCGAAACATTTCAGCTCAGCGTTTTTTATACTAGGTTTATAGCCATTCGATTATTTGTAACGAATGATGTTAAAGTGTATTTTTTCAGATCCAAAACTGACGTAGTTCATTAGAAATGATTTTTATACGGTTTGTCCTACGTGTAAACGTTCCCATCCCTCCTCTACTTTCACACTGAGCATATTATAGCGTCGTAAGTGAGGTAGTTTTTAAAAATAGAAATGCATTTGGCTTTACAAGAAAAAGTCAAATTCTTCTGACTAACACTGTGTATTCCTTTCACAAATTTTTCTAGTTTACAGTTACAGCTGGCCTACCTCGATTTAAACTATACGGCCCCGTTTGGGTGTGTAGTGCGATTCGTGGCCTTCGTTGGCCTTGAAGTTGGACAACTTTATGCGATTACAAGCTGTAGAAACATTACGCGTTATAGTGTATTGCCAATTAGAGTATCCAGTTGCTGATCCAAGTGTATTGCGGTACCATTAGCGTTTGGAGACGGAATTTCCGTTCGCTGTGAAAACAAGCAATTAACAGTGTTTGTCTATTACAGCCTGATCATGATCAATGAGAAATAGACTGAGTCGCATTTGGAACGAAAAATGGGAGATAGGAAACTTTCTATGGATAGAATGCATTGCAAACTGTGGAATAGGTCAAGTAGAAGGTAGTGTAGTCTGAAGAAGTCCCAGTTGCAAGTTGCGTCGTTGCAGTAGTCGAATAAACTACACTTGGCCTGATTGTACTAGTTGATATAGATGTGGTCGAAGACGTGAAATAAGTTGGATTTATGGATAGAGAAACCGTCACACTAACGGTCGAGTCTGTACTCGAAGATACTTCTTGTGAATAGAAAGTTTTACTGCTCGTAGCTGAGGAAGTATGAGTGGAAGGAAGAGGGGAAGAGTACGTGGAAACGCTCACCGAGGTTTCGGTACTAGACCAAGTGACGGTAGAGTAATAGACGAGATAAGTTGGAGTGAACCCTGTCGAGGACGCAGAACTGACTGTGTTCGTACTTGTCGTACTCCTCGTCAGTATCGAGAGAGTGAACTCCGTGTTGTAGACGGTAATCATCCGGTCTTTCATCAGGAGGTTACCCAACAGTTGACCAGCTGGGCCTTCCAGTGCAATTTCTCCTGGTGTCAAGCCATGCTCAATGGGAGGAGAGTTGAACAATCTTTTGAAACCCGTAGTGAGCGCCAAGCCTGCCAGTGGTAGAATGACCACACCAGCGATACCCAGAGTTGCCAGTGCCGGAATGGAAAGCCCCACTAGGGCCAAAGGAGCCAACGCGCCAAGGAACAAACGATTTTCTGCGTAGTGAGGCGGAGCTTCTTCGTCGAATTCTTCATCTTCGTCTTCTCCTAGTATTGATAATCCAAATTCCTCCATCGCCTCTTGCCTTTGGCCAAAACTGGATTCGATAGTTAGTTCGGATTTAGAAGCGCTGGCTGGGAAATTCTTGTAAGGGACTGCCCGATAATTTTCGTAGGGATCAGGCGACACGATATGACGAAGATTTCTTAAAAAGTGCCCCGTTTTTGCAAGGGGTTGGGCGTCGCCCTTGATCACTTCGATCGACTGCCATGACGGCTCCAGCTGCGTTTGGCGTCTCACTCGGACCGCCCGGTAACTGTCGATCGCTACCGGAAGGGCGGCCAGTATAAACAGCCATAACTCAATGGTAAATGCCATTATCAGTAAACACTCCTACGGACAAAGTGTGAACTTCGAAGCTCCTTTCAGCGATGGGAGCTGACGGCTAACTGAGCGGTTACGTTCCAAAATTTAAAAGGTATAAAAAGAAAACAGAAAAGAAAAAGGAATGAAAAAGCCTAGAATCTTGTTTTCGCACAAGCCATCCTAAGGTAAGCAGACCTGCTTGTGTTGGTTTCTTGAACCTTGAATAGAACAACGTAATTCGTAACAAGTCCATGTCCGAGTAAGTGGTCTCCGTTTTCTGATCCTAAAATAGGACCGGTTTTGGTCGCGTTAGGTTAAGGCGAATGTCCACGGTGGAAAATATTTTCCGAATTTGGGAAGGAAGGCTTCCTTTGGGAAGGAAAATACGCTCACTCTGGAGCATCACAATTATTAACAGCTCCAGCTCAGTGATCGCTCCCTCTGTCAAACGCTCCCTAACGGTAGAGGAGAAGGTCTAAATTTGGCACACCATTTTTATTTATTCGAAAAGTAATACTAAACGTGAGACAAAAAAGGAAAAAACTCTACAGTAGATGCCCAAGTATGCTAGCTACATTATCTGAGTAATGGTGTCTTCGAAAGTCGCCGTAAATTTTATTTATTGCCATTTTCCCGAACCTCGTCAAAATCGGCACTTTGAAAATGTGGTCTAAATTTGGCCTACCTGAGAAAAGGGCTACTAGCGCATTCAACAGCGAAGTTAAAAAAGGGAAATAATAAATTTAAAGTAATTTTGCATGTATTGCTTTGGTTTAGGTACTCATAGAGCTTATCGCTTAAACTCAGAAGCGAAGATTTCACATTTCTAAACAGTCCAACCCAAAAAGTTTATTCTCAAACACAAAATCATTGTAACACATAAAAAAGATATTGTCATTGTCAAATAAATAGCAGTCATACAAAAATAACATGTTTTCATATATACATAGCAGTCACATAAATTCGACGAAAACATTCGAAAGACCACTGGCGCGACCGCTGTGGCAGTGGGTCGTTTCTTCGCGAGAAGCACACTGAGGATAGTGAGCGAAAATTAAACCACGTTGCATAGGCCAAATTTAACGACTCACTATTTTTAAGAGTTTGAACTTATCTCATAAATACTGTTCAAGTTTTGTATAATATTCACACTTCTGAGAAGCCTGATACATAAACTAAACTTCTGACTGTAGAAAATGTTATTAACTTGCACACTTTTTTCAAAAATGGATTTTTATACACACATCTGAAAAAGTCTAGCAGGCGCGTAATATTTACAATTAAATAACTCAACAACCACAAAACAGAATTAACGCCAACTTAACATAAAATGCAAGAGCAGTTAGGAGAACAGTTTCCTATAGATGACAGTAACTACGTAACACAGCTAAAAATGCGTTTGGCCAAATTTAACGCAGGGGCCACGATTAAACCTTCTCTTCTACTGTTACTAATTGTGAAGCTTCAAAGGGAGCGTTTATTCCTTCCCAAAGAAAAGTTTCCTTCTCGAATTCGGAAAAATACTTCCACCGTGGACATTCGCTTTTAGACTTAGGCCACGGTTCCTTCTCCGAACCATGGTCACTTAGGTGATTATCGTGTTTCACTGTAGGTTATTCCCATGCTCCTGTTATAAGCATACCAGAAAACACTCCTAGAGGTCATATATATGCTTTGACGTCGGTCTGGAAAAGAAAAATGGCTAAAAATAGCCTTCAGTACCCTTGGATCAAGTAGCCACATTTGGCAAAAATCTGTTACACTTAGAGGATACAAGTTCCTTATTTTGTATTCACGCACTGATAATATCAGAGTGCGAATTGATGCCTTAAAGTCAATGCCATCCGCCATTGAAATTCATTTGGGGCACCAGGTGTTTTTGCGTCGCTGGAGGTCACCCAATACGTTCATCTTCGCTGTGGTACAAAGTATTGCATGCTTAGTGTTGTCGCATTTGGCAGTTGGGCTACTTTACTTGCCTCATTTAGTTTCCATTACAGGACTATTTGATTTTGATCCCAAACTCTTAACCCATTGGGTACGGTACATAGGTCCCGTTGAAGTAGAATAATGCCACGTAAGATTTTACTTCAGTATTAACCGAGAGTGATCCAGATTTTTCCCAACCGTGTATTGTGCCGTTCGCAATACACGATGTTCCCAAATGGGAAGAACCGCGGGAAGTGCTAGCTATGATGACCAGGATAGCAGCATACAAGGCGTAGAGGAAGAAGTAGCAAGTGCTGGCCATTTCCCACTTTTCTCCTTTAGTACGCTGCTTACGTTTGTTCTATCGTATTTTGTCTTCTCTTAAGTCTTTTTTATACATTTTTACCAACTTTCCAGGTTCTTATTGGCTCTTTCATAATAAGGTTTAAATGCAAATTTTACGTTTTGTTAATAAAGGGGATAACAGAAGAAAAACTAATAAAAATCGCCGATGGTTCATATCTACATTCTTCTTAAGCCTTGTTCTTCTTAGGGATCGTCCACAAATGGCGCCACCCAAAAATCGCAAATTTTTTACCCACTCGGCCACCTATCGTCACCTTCGCCGTCTTGCCACCCTCTAAAATGGCGCCATCACCTGGTTGACCCCTCTCACAAATTAAAAAAGGGAAAAAACACACAAAAATAGGAAATCTTGTGTATTAGACAAGATTACACATTTTGGCTTAAGTATTACATAAGATTTCCTAATTATTTATTGCTTTTCTTATATTTTGCGTAATACGTAATATTAGTTTGCACAGAATCACCGGTGAAGTTTAGAGTTATAGGATGGCATCACTTTTTTGCCAACCCCCTCCCACCCTCTCGTCATCGCGCGTCATCTTTTACCGAACCCACCTACTCTCTCCCCGGGTGGCGCCATTTGTGGACGGCCCCTTATTAGCTTTCTTATCAGTTTGAAGTATGACTAACTGAGAAAATTAGCACTAAAAAGTTGGAAATGAATGGCCACGAATCCAAAGAACTGCATTCACCATTAGTGAGCGTTTTCTGACTAGAAAAGTTCGTAATTGCAAATAGTAAACAGGAGTAAAATGTTGGATAAGACGCGTATGAGATAGTTGGTGTGCACATAGGAAACCTATGCTAGACATTTCGTCGTGCTTTTTTCGCCTTTTGTCAGAAAGTACTTTTCAAATTAGTACGACGTTGTAATCCTTCTCCACGAATCTTGAACCTAAAATACTTTTGCCTAATTTGCTTTAATTGACTTTCATATTGAAATGACAGTCCTATTGGCCCGTGAATGTAATTCGACTTACTTGAAACTTCTAATGTCTCAACATACCTCTCGGGAAAGGGAATTCGTAAATGTCTGGGTAGTATTTTATAGCGTAGAGTAAGAGCAGAAGTTGCTCCGCCATTAAGCCTTGGCTGATGACATACGACACAAGCGGTTTAATTAGCGTCTTATTACAAAAAGGGAAATCAATACAGAGGAGTCTGAAAAAAGGGAACTTTTAGCGAAAATGGACCTTGTAAGAATATCATGACGCAGGTTATGTATGTAACACCGAAAATCGTAGAATATCTAACTTTCCAAAAACCTTCCCAATTGCTGTTACGTGCCGTCACCCTCATAAAACTGTTCCCCAACTCTGTAACACCTTTGTCGGCAAACAAGGCCTACCTAAAACCCAAGCAAGTGCTGTCGGTTTATGACCTTGTTTGTCAAACCCCACGTTATATAAGACAGCTCCCATTGTGAGAACTCGTCAGTTCTTATCCATCTCAACTTGTGGCGTCTCAATACAATCGTTTTCCGACGGATGGATTCTGTGCCCTGGACACTTTTTCCCGCTGATAACGTGTTGAAATTTTCCTCAAAAAAAGATCCGATCCATGCTCTTTTCGATATACCGCAGATCCGATCCGATCAAATGATCTGATCGATCGGATCGGATCGGGATCTTTTTGGAAAGATCCAAAGCACTGGTTATGGCACGAGCGAACGCGCTCTTGTCCTTTTTTTTGCCAGCGAAAAGTGGTGAGTGAATTTCTTGTGTATGGTTGTGCTATCTGGTGGTGAAAAACTGAAACGTATTGTAAAAACGACCTTGTCGGTTGGTTGGTTCACCGTGCGTTCAAACGTGTCTTGACTTCGCTGCAAGTATTGTAAATTTCGCTAATTTTTACGTTGCATCTTCAGGTTTAACCAGAGGCGTAACGAGGGTAGGGCGAGCAGGGCTCGTGCCCTGGGCGCCAGTTTGAGGGGGTCATTTTCAAAGGGTATCATTTTCATGGAAAATGATCTCCTTTGCTTCACTCTACATTGTGTCCTGTCAATTTTTCGCGGTTTCTTTTGTAAAAAACGGTCGCTATGCTGAAGGATTCCGACGTGACCGTACGGCAGCTTCTTGGAATAATTAGCACCTTTTTATTTCCTGTCCTAGAAGGTCAACCTACGTGAACCCCGACGTTGGCGATACGGGTTCAGAATTGGTTCAGATTGAGGGGTAGGACGATCTTTTTTTTCAGTCGGTAAAGAACTGAGAAACAAAAAAGGACAACTGGAAGAATTCTTTCAGAACTCTAAGTTTTAAGTGACTTAGTGAGGAAAAAGTGTAAAAAGGTCAAAGAGCGTCAACAGAATTTGCCGACCACCTGGTATGTGCACATTTTTATTTTATAAGTTCGGAAATAAGTTAATTCCTCTTCTATGAAATAATTAGCAGTACTGATAGAATGCTTCACAAAACCGGACAAAAGCTCCACTATCTAACGCTCTTGAATTTCTCGAATTTATTTTTCAGTATGGGGAAGAAAATGTGTTTCCTAATTTCAGAACTGCTGTGCGATTACGCTTTCGATCTCAATTTCGATTGTCAGCTGTGAACGGTCTTTCAGTAAGCTTATGTTGATTTTGTCATATCTGAGGGCGTCAATGAGTCAAGAAAGATTGTCGTGTTTAGCTTTACTTAGCATTGAATGAGAGGAGACTGAAAGGATGAATTTCGACGACATAATAGACAAGTTTGTTTCGGAGAAAGCCAGAAAATTAGCTTTTCAACGGAAGGTCTGATTTTTGTCCCCAAATGTTTTCTATTTGTTCATTGCAAATTATTAATTGGATTTTATTATGATATTTTACTCTTGTATAATCATATGAATCTTGTTGCAAATCCTCGCGCAGTTATGAACATCCTATAAAATATCTTGGTAAAAAATATATCAAGTGAGCTCTTTGAAAGTGACACGTATTAAAGCGTGGTAATTTACTTAAAAATACAAATTGGTAAAATATCTGCAGTATTTTATACTTTTTTAATTGGTGTCACTTAAAGAAATTTGACCTTCATAATACATGACAATTTAGCGTAAAAAAAAGGGGGGGGGCTTATTTTCCCTTTGCCCTGGGCGCCGTTGACCCTCGTTACGCCTCTGGGTTTAACTAAGCTTAAGCATATTGTGTCAATATAGATCAAATAAAATGATTGTGCTCTTCGCCCTTTAAGGCCCCGGTATACACTAGGGCTGAAAACGATTCGACTCGACTGACCTTAACCTTAGCGGCTCAACTCGAACCGTTTTCAGCCCTAGTATACATACCCCTTCTACGGGCGAATGACATGGGGAAATTCGGGGGATGGTTTCTCAATAATGGTTCAGTAAATTTCAAATCAATGTTGTCAGTGAAGTTGCTCTTATTAATATCTAATGCGGATGTCGAGACTTTTTAAAAATATGTTTTCATTAAAGTTTAAAACTAGGCGAATTTTTGCACATTTTGAAATATTTAAAAAATTCAAAATCTGTCTGACAGGAGCAGTATGTACCTTCTCCCTTTATGTTTTGATGAAAATTCGATTCACATCGGACGAGTACTTTTTATGACATCATTTACTACAATTTGGAATTCTAGTCATGATTTCGTAGAAACTACTCGCCCGATTTGAATCTTGAAAATTCTTCATCTAGGTTAAGTGTTTTCTGTTCCGTAAGAAATATTTCTTAATGAAGTTGAACCTAGCAAACCAGGGCCGTACCCAGGATTTTGGTTCGGGGGGGGGGGTAAGTATGCAATTTTGTTTTGGACATTTGCTCATTCTTCTATGTTCACCATTATAAAAAAAATCGGGTAAAAAAAGTAAAAAAAAGTAAAAAAAAAGATCCACTTCAATGCCAAGGAAATGCTGTCGAACACCGCAACTTTCGAAGCCCTAACTGTGTTCCTGAACGAAGCCCTAAAGATCTGCGTGAATGTGTAAATAATGTTTGAATGGAGTGAATGAGTGTAAATATTGTTAACTAACCAACATAAAAGTGAACTTGAACTAACCCTCCCTCATGTGCGGACACCCCTATCACCTCCCCCCTCCCCTTTTTTTGTGTGTTCCCACTTCCACCCTATTGTTCTCCAGTTTCCCTCACTCAAATGTAACGTAAAAAGAGAAAGGCAGCCAATATAGAAACGGCAATAGGCGAAAGCCTAAGTCAGTTTAAGAAAAAAAAAATCGGGGGGGGGGGTTAACCCACTAGCCCCCCTGGGTACGGGCCTGTAACAAACTAATGCGCAACGTAAAAATTCTTACTAAAAACTAAAAAAATAATACTACATTAAATATAGAATAAGAAGTATTAATGTGTTCATGTATTTTAAAAGAGAATTAAGTATTTTTTGCAAGATAAAATATTTTATTAAATTTTCGCTTCCGCTCAAGGGATGGCAATAGTAAACGAGGGAGAGCGCGCTCGCGAAAAAGAGCGAGTTGCAGCTCTGCTGGCGGCCATGCCTTAGGGCTTTTATTTCGTATGGTACTTCTTTTCGGTCGTTGCATTTGGAATGGTGTTCTTTTATATAATGATAACGTGCATTCAAAATTACCGAAAAACGCGACAAATGAAGAGAACAAAGAAGATAACATCTAAAACGCGCGGAAGGTTTTAATTTTCTTGAATAATGGACAAAACAGTGTTTGTTCTAGAGATTGTGTTGAAAATTGTGTCGGATATTGTCAATTCTTAAAGCTAGCGTCAGTTAATACTTCGTCATTTAGGAATTTAATTTAAATCTTAAGAAAAATCATTTAGGAAAGAAGTTAAACCTTTCAAATTCAGGCCACTGCACACCACTTCCACTTGATAGACAGTTTCCATGGGAAATTTTCGTGACCATTTTCGCAAAGCGTTGCATATTTTTTACTCTTGTCAGTAAAGTTAAAGATGATCATCCCCGGAACCTATCCAGAGACGTTGTTGAAAAAATGTATTGGTAATTGTGTGGACTTCAATAAATACGAGAAGAAATACTCGACGAGAGCATCCGTGTATTCTTTATAAGCAAAAAAGGTAGGCTAACACAAAGTTCGTTGCTCCAATGAGTACTTTCCTGGAAATCGTTCAGGACAATTCGAAGTTTAAGTGCTGTAATGTGCTGTCCCCAAGCTACTACGAAGACAACACGAAAGACTTAATAGCCAGAGCAAATGAAAGGTAATAAGTTATAATAAGTACGGTAACAATAAGGTAATAATAAGTTTAAAACTCTATACTTCCAAAATAAAGACAACCATTCCATTAAATTGGGTTTAAAACCGGAGTTCTGTTGCGATTTGGATGCCCTCTGGACGTCAAATCAATGAGGTTTTCCTTGTAGAAATAAATAAAGATAAGTTCGTCACTCTTAAAATCTGTATAGTATCATTGTAACATTTTCTTCCATTTTCCAACACATAATAAATGCTTTTCATGAACTTTCCATCAATTCTCAAGTTCCGTATCTCGAGTGCACAATTTCTCTTACACTGTCCCCAAATCAGTGCGGGGGATACCTTCGAGGAAACGTCCGTTGATTTGACATAGAATCCCTCGTCATATCAGTCGTCTGTTGACCTATAAACACAAATGCATCAAACAAACCGCATATACTTGAGAATAATCGTCCTTGCGATTACAACCACAACTATTTAGTCTAAGCCTATTCAGTCTCGAATTTACACACAAAAAGTAGAAGTAAAATACATAACAAAGAGTTTATACCTTTACTTTCTTTACCAGCAAGCTCCGCCTTCTCAACCATGGCTAAGGTTTCTTGGGCGTGCCAAGAGAGCTGTGCCTGACGGCGACTAGTCGCTCGAGGCGGTCTGTATTGAGACTGTAAGGCCTGTGCTGCTGCAGCGGCATGAAACTGCGTTAAAGACTCGGGTTTGGCGTGAGCAGCTAACTCTAATTCCGAATCGGAATCCGACAACCGTGACTGAAGCGTGGGAGGTGGCTTCGGCGAAAACGCCGTTGGCAACGGTCGTCTGGGGCGCCGATGTTGCTGCTGCTGCCCTCTCTCGCCCACTGGATGAATGTACTCGTACTCGGAACTCGGCTAAAAAACCCCCAATTAATTATTAAGATTCTTGTTAACAATCAACATAATCAAAGTTCGATTAATTAAAAAATGAATTTACAATACTTTATGTTAGTAGTAATTGAACAAGACGAAGAAATCAATGAAAAACTAATTTAAGAGCAGCGGAGGTCCGTTTCACCCACCTGGGCAGAGAAATTGCTCAAATCGCCTTCGCTTTTGTCAAAAAAGAAGGCTCTAAAGGTCTTCGGACTAGGCGCAGGCTCGTCTGGCAACTTTGGAGTGGGAAAAACAGCGTAGGGATACACTTCTTCACTGTCTAGTGACAAAATGAACGAGTTGGCTGGAAAAATTGAGTTCTTCGCTACTGGACGTGATTTTTACCTTCATGCGGACGACTCAGAGTGTGTTTCGCTGGACTGCGCTTCCCAATTGACGCGTAGACCGAAGCTTCTTCGCGAGCTTCGTTACTACTACAGCTATTGTACAGCTTTGGATCAGGTGAACTGTGCTGCTGTCGCCCTGAATCACCAAGAAAACGCGTGAGCCTCATTCCGTACGAGCAGGTGTACGAGATTCAAAGGACGGAAGGAAAAAATCACTACTTACGCGTATTTAAGCGTAGGCCTATTGTAACTGCAGTCAAAGCCAAGGCTAAGATGGATATCGCAATGGGGACTGCAATTCGGGGATCTGATAGTAAAGGCCCTAAGGCGTATTGGTCCTCAATGTACACTGGTCTAGAACCCTCTGTGGGAAATACGGTAAACAAGTTTACTCGTTTTATTAAAATATTAATAAGATAAATACGTACAACCAACCATAAAATACATTTTATAAAATAATCTAATAAACAATCAATAAAATAAACCTAATAAACAATTAACAAAATACAAGACATAACAAAATAGAAACACAGAGGAAACCGGTTAAGGCGAAAATTGTTAAGACGAAAAATCGGTTAAGACGAAATAACATTCCGGTCTCGACAGAAGCCTGTCTCATTGTAATTGTTATTACAGTGGAAATCGGTTAAAACGAAATTTGGTTAAGACGAAACACTTTTCCGGTCCCTTCGATTTCGTCTTCACCGATTTTCACTGTATATGTAAAAAAAATACTACATCTTCACGAAAGGACGACACACATGATAGTGTTGAATAGGAGGTAATTACCTATTCCCAAGGCTTTGGTGGACAAACTATACTCGCGATCTGTGCTGCCCGCGGAATTCGTGACACTTAAACGTACCACATAGGCGGAGCTAGGCAAAAGCCCGCCTAGCATGAAATTCGTTGCTGGGGGCGTTTCAGTCCCAGCTAAAGTCAAGAAT